>CANYBF010277288.1:0-15270 GCA_948192965.1 Dalechampia spathulata
CTGTAACGAGTCGTGATGCCCTTCATGAGTCGTTACAGATGCCTATCAAGCACAATCTTGCCTATTGGCAAGCCTAATACCCGAAACCTGCCTCAACCCTCAAACCACTCTAAACCACCCTTCCAAGCACCAACCTAAGCACAATTACTCGTCGTCCCTCATCCAACCGAGAAGGCACGCTTCTCGATAAGGTGATGACACACAAAGCAAGCCAAAGAAATTCACATGCATATGTCAAATACACATCAAATACGTCTTCCCGACGCACATACAAGCACCAAATACACGGCACATATGCAAGCAATCACGTATACATATACGTATACATCCATATTCATACATACATACACCCTAGCAATCCTGCATACGTACACACATACGTACAAACTACTAGGGTCCTAGACACGGGCGTAACATATTCATTAATGGTTTGCTTGGGAATGTGTTCTAACAATTAATGTGTAAGCTTGAAATAAATGATATCCTTTTACCAACTTGAAGGAGAGTGTTCAAAATCATAAAAAACCTAGTCTCATGATTCTTTCCTAGTCTTATTATTTTCTATATTATACATTTTTGAATCTAGTCTTATAACTGAGTCTCTTGTATATAAGAAATTTTGTGTCTTTTCTTTCTAGACTATAATTGCATAAGTACAATAAAGATTGTAATATTCTTCAAACACATAATTAAAATAAAACTTTAGGATTTATTTTTAAAAGATTGCTTTTGGTTGTTACACCATTAAACAATGACTTTAATTGACACTTAACTTGGGAGATTTGTTGGTAGTTTTAATAAAACTTCATTATTTCCTTATAAAATATACAACTACAACATAACATCTTTCTACATTTCTTTTAGGGTTATTAATGGTGAGGCTAACTATACCTTTTTGAGACCTTGAAACTTAGCATGATTTTACATTCCTATTAAGGATATTATCAATGAGGTTGGCTATGTTTTCATGTGACTTTAAAATCAAACATCTTTCTACATCACTGTGTGGGGACTTTAATAGACTTGGCTTTTTCTCTATAGTTTTCTTATAAAGGGTGAAGCATTTATGTTATTTTTGAACTTAATGTCTTCCTACTTTATTTAATATAATTGAGCAATTTCTTTACATTACATGTAGAGATATCTTGGATCTCAGATGATGTTATGTTTTCATTGGAAAAATGTTTACCTTGCATATAAGGAAAAATAAATTATAAAAATAAATTCACAAGATAAAGGGTTTGACCTCAAACTTAGAGAGAAGTAGAAAATGTTATTTTTTTTGGAAACTAAAATAGTTTGGATTGGAAGCTTTTTGTAATGCTCGAGGTTGATGCACACGATCTTGTAGAATTATTAATGCACTCTTTTACCTTAATTGAATTCTAAATAACCCTACAAGCAATGATGGTAATTTTTTATCTTAATATATTTCAAAAATAATAGTAGTTCACTCAAAATAATATTTCATATTTGAATTCCTCTTTTCAAATCACATTATGATTCATGTTCATTGTTTGGAGTCATACTTGTGACATTGTTATCAACTCATATTGTTGTTAGTAATATTCATGAGCATCATATTAATTCTATTCATGATATCATACATAAGTACATTAGCATCAATAAAAATCACTTAAAAAAAATTTTCCATTTATTATCTATAATATTATATATTAATAGTTTTATAACGTTTATACAATACAAGGAGTAACTAACTCATCTAAAATGTTTTGACTTAAGAATATGTGCAAACATATATATCTTCGTAATTGAGTTGGTGCTTCACTAATATTAGAAATCTATTAGGTCATATGGACTTGTGTCCATTAAAAGATAAATGTTGAGAATAACCTAGTGATGGTTAATAAATAATGAACTATGGGTTAAAATAATTCATTTATTGATGTAAAATAAAGGAATATATTATAACTAAAAAATAAAACTAAACATATAAAGCCATTTAAATAATTTGCATTTTCAAGTCATTTTCATCAGACAATAAACAAAAAATACTATCATATGATAATGAATTGATTTTTTAATAACAACAATCATCTTATCATTTTTGTAAGCAATTATCTATATACATGTATAAATTCAGTTATTTGAACCTTTATTTAACTATATACTAAAGTAGGAGAACTAAATCTCATATGTAGCAATTAGAAGAATCTTATCATTCATTGATACCATCATTCTAGATGTCAATTCTTTAATTATGCATAAATTTGTAATTAGAGAGGAATAAAATATCTCAATCTTCAATCCAATATTAATAGGGAGAGACCAAAATATTTCAACCTACCACATAATTTATAGCTGACTCCCTTATTCCTCCTTAATATCATATTAATATATCTACACCCTTATTCCTCCTTAATATCATATCAGTATATCTGCCACCATTTTTCCTCCTTAATATCACATTAGTGATCCACAATTAATAAATTAATCATTTCGTAATTAATTAATCATCAACATGTATATAAAGGATCCATATTCAATTTGTAACTTTTCAATAATTATTTTACCTATTAATACCATTTGCTTGAAACAATATTTATTAAGCGTATACCTTGTTTTTCCTTCCCCTTTTCTTTATGCTAAATAGGAGTGGTGGCTTCTTTCCTCTATATTTATCATATATAAATTCCTTAGTATTTTGATTATATAGATTACACATGTACTTTAATCCATGTACTAATTCAATAATAGTATGTTGTACATTATTTAAGTTAATTTAAATTATACTTGTTCATATTTTATCATTTTGATCATAGTGTGTTTATATATAGCATATTCAAAAACTTCAAATGAATGACATATGGTATTACTCAATGGCATTCTAACATTCATGCATCAAGTACTAATTTCATACATAATCAACTTGCTAAAGTGCATTTCATAATCAATCATAGTAATTGAATGATAAAGTACATTTTAATTAACTATCTACTTTACTTTGCTTTTACATTCATATGTCCATCATTTTCTATATATGATCATAATGCAATCATTTCATTTTATTGGAATATAAACATATTATTCATTTACCTTAATCAATTTAACATGCAACACACGTATAAATTAATTTCAAATAATCTAACCATGTTTATACTTCAATTAACTTATCCAATTGTATATCTTTTAACATTATCCATTCTTATGCCTTATTCGACACTATATATGAACATTGTCACTCATAATAACATTAAACATTGGTATATTATATTTTGACCAATACTAGTTATATATTCAAACTTTATCCATATGTACATTTGCTTTACATGATTCAACCATTTTACAAACTACATAATATACACCTTACTTCATACATATTTTGCCCATATTTTACTTTAGTTTTTTAACCATCATTAAGTACACATGTACATGTAATTACAATGTTATATTTATTTATTATATGCATACCAATACACATACTCATGTCAAGTTCATAACCTAACCAATGTCAAGTTCATAACCTAAGCACTTAAGACTACTCCAACACATATTTAGCTAAATTCATTTTCTAGTCAACTTATTTAATTTACCACCTATATATGATTATAATAATTACTTATATCATATACATTCAATTGTATATTAATTAATATTAATTCCCATTTGGTTACTCATTATTACATGCATTTATGATAATTCTATAAGCTAATTATTAATTCAATCATTCTTAGTTCATTTGAGCATCATTCCATTGTAATGTTATCGTATATTGTATCAAATTTTAATTAAAGTTAATTTTAATTTGATAACACAAACACATAAATTGGGATTTGCATAACTAAAGTAATCATTAAAAAGCATTTGACCATACCAATTGCCTACTAAATAATTATCCGTACAAGCCCATATGGTCAAGGCATGCATCCATTAATTAGTCGTAATAATTACATACTTATACATATAATCATACTAATTTGTAAGGTTAAATAATCATTCCATTCAATTGAATAAATACCTTGAGAAGGCTAGAAATTTAATATATATATATATGTAAATTTACATTAACATGATCTATATCTATCTTATAATTCTCTTAGTTGAATTCTTCATATTCTCTTCTTCTTCTTCTTTAAGTTCCTTACAACTTAGTCTCATGAATATATGATACATAGCTAAGCAAACATTTCTCTCTATTTTGACAGCAACCCTTCTTCTCAATCTTAAAAATTAGTCATTTTCCACTTATTGTATTAGAGCTTCAATAATTAGTAAAGGCTCCATTCCACCGCCTTATTATAATCATTGATTTTTTCTAAGAGGAAAGTTTTATCCTTATGTGAGTATTTTATATTCAACCCATCATGTAGTCTACTTAAGAGTAAAATTATCATATCATAATTTTGCTTTCCCACTTTATATAATTAATATTTGACACCCACTAATAAGGTAAAGTAATAGATCACTCCTTCATTTTATAATTATTATGTTTAGGTAATACATTTCATTTATATAATTTGAAATAATTCAAACCCTGCTTAATTAACACCCAACCTTTAAATTTGTAGGCTTATTAATATTAGCAATCTAACACAAGTACCAAAATATGACTCATTATGAGTTTAATAATAGATGTTGTTATGAATGTGATAATCTGTATGATAATTTTAATACAATGGAAATGTTATCATTTTTAGCTTCAAAACCTTCAATGGAAATCTTATAATTTGGATTCATAGAAGTTTATAAATGGAGCTCTAGCCTTCAATCCATCCATACTTCTAAAGTTCAAACACTTAAAATTCCTTAAGATTTCCTCTAAAGTGGTAAATGATAAAGCTATTCCACCCTCCATTACTCAATTCGTTGATCTAGTTTTAGTTAAGCATATAGACTTGTTATTGTAAGAGCATTTAAGCCTAATTTTTATCCAAATTAGCTTGGGATCTTATTTGAGTTCATTAACATCAATAAGGTAGTTCTTCATTACTTTCTTTTCTAATTTAAATGCATGTATTTTAGCTCAAAATTAAGATTGAAACCTTAGAATAGTATTATAGATTCAAATCTTATGGAGATTTAAATCATTTCTATACCTATAGAACAACCTTATGCACTTGTTATAATAGGTTTTACCCTAAAATACCTCATTTAACCTTATATTTATGTGTTTTGTTAAGTTGTTTCCTTATTTTTGATGATTTATGTAGGGTGACTCCTATAAGATTAAGTCTATCAAGAAGTTCATTAATCTTTGAAAGTGGTTTTAGAAATTGCTTGATGCCCTTTATGTTTGGGTTTATAAGATTGACTTTTGGGTGTTGCTTCATGTTTGCTTGAACCAAAGAAGTAAAACAAATATTCATAAGATATGCTTGTAGAGAGCTAGTTATATATGACTCATACATTTTAAAATCTAACTATGGAGTATAGTATGAGGGCTTAATTTGATGATTGCCTCAACAACTTGATATTATACCTTTCCAATATACTTTATCCTTACATACTTTTCAAGGAAACTTTCCTAAAGGTCACCCATACAAGAATTTCCCCAAGCCAAACATGGTTAATTATGTTGTTCTTATGACATGAGCATTGAAAAGGTAGGTGCACCTTGTTAGTATGGATAATACCTATCAAATTTCTTAAACTATTCTTAGTTATATAGTCTCATACCTGCACAATCTCAAAATCGCTTGAGCTATCCTCAATTTTATAATCTCATACATGTATAATCTCAAAATCACTTAACTATGTAGCCTCATCCTTACATAGTCTTAGGGTCTCTTTGCTTTAGATGTGGATCAATTCATTCATATGCCCATTCACTTAGAAGCCTACCAGAAGCTGCTCTTTATCCATGCTCTCTTTAGCATTGACAACCACTCCTTACCCTTATTGGTCCTAAGTATCACATATCAGCTAGCTCCTTTTATGTTTCTTTCTCATTAAGATTTAAGAATGAAGTGTAAACACTAGATTTTTTTATATCAATAGTATGCTTATCACTTGATGATAATTATGAGATTTAATGGATTATAAGACATAACTCATATATTTTTTAAAGGTTACCTTTTAATATAACTTAGCAAATAAGGTTTTTTAGGTCAAATAAAAGACCAATTTAGTGAATTAGGCTCTATAAGGGCTAAATCTTATATTTTAAGTCATTTTTATAAAGATAGGCTCAAGATTTGGATTCTTTTAGTTCAATTGGTCCTTGATTAGACCTCATAATGACTTATGGTTCATATATCAAGGCCTTTTAGTTTAAAACCTTTGTTTGCAGAGTGGTTTAGGTCATCCCATAAGCGAGACTTAACTTCTATGTTAAGCTAGACTTAGCTTCTAGATACCAACTTTTAAGCTAAGTTAACTCCTAAACTTGTCATAATGGACCAAACTTAATAGACTTAACCCAATGGACCATACCACTAGTTTATGAACTAGATCTTAGTTCATGACTTAAACTTGGATCATATATCAAACCAATCTGATTCTTCATGGCTTCGTTTTCTCTAATTGGTTTAAATTAATTTATTTTCTATTTAATAGAGATTAAAGCTTATTAATTAACATTTATAATTAGCAAAAGCAAAAATCGCATACTTTTATTTCACTTTGTAAATAGTTATGGAAACCTAAAATGCTAGTTCTCCTCCAAACTCATTTAATTTATTTTATTTTACACCAAAAACGTTCATTCAACCTTAGAGCTTATATAACCAAATTCAAATTCATGTTTAAAAATTAAGGATTTTACATAATTTAAGGATAATTAACCAAGTATTTTTTTTGTTTTTCTTATCAATAATCATCATTATTGCATGTTATTATTTTTAATTTATGAATTATTAGCTATTATATAATATTATAAGTTTATTTTATGAGTTTTAAATCAAAATAACTTCAAATAGAGATCCAAATGACCTTGTTATGATATGAAACTTTGCATATAAGTCATATAGATCAAGGGGAGTCTATCTATGCTAGTGGTGCCTTGAGCAATTAGGTGCCAATTTAATGGGTGTCAAACTCTTATTAAATAGGCGTCCTCTCTTATAAAGAGTCCTTAATGACACCCTCTACATTTTCTAAATTGAAAAACTTCTTGGATTATTCTTGTGTATTTTGTTTTAATTTTCTTAGTGATTTGATTCAAGATTTGGCCATTTTTGAATTCACACATTTTTTCATGTTAATTTTGTATTTGTAACTTAAGGGATATTAGACAAATGTAGATGAATGTTTTAAAGGTGTGTGTGTTTTTTTTTTACCAATTTCACATGTTAGGTTCATTATTTACTATGGTTTGATTGTTAATTTTCTTTCATATATCATTTAAAAATGATGATAAGTTTTATGATCATGCATTTAAATGAAAGTTATGGGTTACATTGAAATGGATCAAACATTTTGATTCATTTTATTCATGATAATTTGTTAATTTTATGTCTATGCATAAAATATTCTAAATTTATGGAAGTTTGAATACAAATTTTAATTTGGTTTTTTTTATTATTTTGGATTTTTTATTAAAGAATTTAATTTAGATGTTCTATTTATCTATATTTTCTATTAAAATATGAATATAATTTAGCTTTTCTATCATTTTAGATTTTTTATTAAATTTTTTAATTATGATTTTTTATTAAATAAAGTCTTTCTCTTAACAAGTCAAATTCAAATTTAGGTTTCATAATCTAATTTGAAATTAATATAACTATCTAATTTATTTTCAATGTCCTTTAAGGTTATATAATCTATTTTAAAAAATAGCTTGTTTTAAAGTATACTTAGCATACCATGTTCCCCATACTGAGTTAGATCCATGCATATAATTACTTAGATTCATGTATATTATGCATGTGACACCATGTTAAGTCAAAGTAATATATAATGTATACTATGCATATCTTGAATTTGATGCTAGCAATAACCATGCTTCCTCCATAAATAGATGTCATGCATATTATGCTAGTAATGCATACATCCTTAGTCCTATACATAAATTCATCATCATAATCAACATACACATTATATATATCATATTAATGATTTGGTTAAAGGCCATATGTTCTAAAATTGGCATCATTTATATCATGTATATCATGTACAGCTATATTCATTTATTTTATGTACACCATGTATGCCATATGCACATTATGTCATGATAAGTAAAGAGCATAAATCATCCATATTTAGGGACCATCTAGAGTCCATATCATACATAATATGAATGGCATATCCATTATACTAACCATTTATTTTGTAGACATGCTAAGTTGGAATCTTGCATCACTTAGACAAGTGTAGCATACATGTCATATTAAACTAGCATCATATGTATGTCCTTTAAGATCTATCTCATACACATCATGCTTGTCATTCCATATACATCATTAACAATTTGATTTACAACATCTAATTTCATGAAAGATGTATTTATTTATATGTTAACCTTATGCATTAAATACTAGATATTTTCTTGATATCCATGGTAAATAAGATAAAAAACATTCTTATAAACATGATATGTAGACCACTTTTGATAGTAATGATAAATAAGATAGCCATGCGTATGCATGCTAATCATTAACAATTTTTTAGGTAGCAATGATTAAACTAGTGTTATGCATAAGTTAATGCATTTACATCATTCATAAATGTAATAGTGACTTCCTTTTCAAATAGGATAACAATATCCATGCATTCTTAATATACATATATACTTTGCACCCAAAAATTTTCTTATAGCCATGATAGTTAGACTAGGGTTATGTGTCCTATGTATACCATGCATAATACATTTGTTTCATAGTCATAATTCTTATATTAAAATAATTCATGAACCTTTGCATAATATACACATGCAACCATACTAATAAGGTCATACATATCTTTATTTAAGGTTATAACTAAAATTATTAACTTAAAGTTATTCATGTCTTTATTTTAGCTCACAAACAAAATTTTTAAGGTAGAGTGGTACATGTCTTTATTTAAGCTCATAACCAAAGTTGTAAGGCTAAAGTCATACATGTCTTTATTTAAACTCATAACCAAATTTATTAGGTTAGAGTCATACAGGTTTTTATTTATGCTCATAACTAAAGTTGTTAAGCAAGAGTCATTTCTTCACACTTGAACATCAAGAATAACATGTCAAATAAGGCCTTTTGCATTGGTGATCATAATCAATCAAAGTCATACATGTAGTTTTTCATGCATTTCAACATCCCTTATGTTCATAAATCATATACGCTATTTCACAACCATTAGTGCACCCACTTTTAAATATTAATATGACTATAATGAGTTACTTTAATTAATTTATACATATTAATGATAGTGTAATTCAAAATGCATAACAACTTGACAATAAAGGTTTAAGTGAAGCATTAATGAAATTCACACTAATATTATTTATGGATTATCATAAAAATAAATTATTATCTTAGCAAATAAAAGTATAGATCATAAATGAATAATATTATAATGAATTAATCATGACTAGATGTGCTAAAGCTAAAGAAAAAGGAATTATCATTATTGACTCTTAATTTTCACCCTATTTACTTAATGATGATGCTTATTTTAATTTTAAAAAACTAAGAGAATTTTTGGTCCAAACCTAAGCCGAGTTTAATAAAAAACTAGCATTTTTTATTATGTTCTTGGATCAATATGTATCACACATTGTTTTATGGACCAACGTATGTCACATATTAATTTTAACATAAATACCTTAAGTATGTAGCTCACATTACATTTCAAAAAATGTATAATGCACATTCATGAAATATGTGACACATGTTATTCTAAAGATAAAAAATTTCCCACATCAAAAACCTAAAACATCCATTTAGTTATTGGTTCTTATAAATATCCCTTAAGAATTTTCAAAAAAGAGGGCAAAAATTAATTAAATTAGGTGAAACTCTATTAAAGTTGCTCATCAAATTAATTAATCATATAATTAAACTTGATTAGGCTTAATCATAGACTAATTAATTTCCTTGACTTTCTTGAATCAAGATAATTAAAGAACCTAACCTTATTTTAACTTTGACAGATATTTTATTTTTATTTCTATTTATATATGTTATGATTTTCCAACATTTTTCTTATTTTTCAAATGATGTGAGTTGGTTAAATGTGAATGGAAATTGTCATTTTTCTTATTTTTAAAATGATTTTTATAATCAATTTTCAAAAATCTGAACTCCACCCAATAATATGAGTCACATATTGTAATTTTTAATGTAATGTGTGCTACACTTTTTTTGACATATGACCCATATTGTACTTTTTCTATAATGAGTGACACATTGCTTTATGATGGACTTAATTTCCATTTTTTTACTTGATTTTCATGAGAAATCTAAACTTTTTAATAGCATTTGAGTGTCACTATCATTTGAATGATCTAAATTGATCATAAAATAAATATATTTCTTGAGTTGCATGTGACACTCGAGGTTGATGAGGGGTGAGAAGTGTACATTGGGGCCAAAGAGAGAATGGTCAAGGAGTGACTCTTGGTAGGCTTTTAGGCGGAGGGGCATATAAATGAATAGATCCCATACCCGAAGAAGAGGGATCCTGAGACTGTATTAGGATACAGTTGAGTGATTTCGAGATTGTATATAGGTATGGGACTACACAATCTTGAATATTTATAGAGTTCTTATGGAATGAGCATTAAGAAGGTAGATGCACTTTGTTGGTATGGATAATACCTATCTAATCACTTAAGCTGTTCTCAATTGTACAATCCCATACCTATACAATCTTAAAATCACTTGAGTTATTCTTGATTGTATAATCTTATACTTGCACAATCTCAAAATCATTCAACTATGCAACCCCATCCCTATATAGTCTCAAGATCATTCTTCTTCATGTGTGAGTTTAGTTCATTCATGTGCCCTTCCACCTAGAAGCCTATTAGGAGCCACTTCTTTTCCATGCTCTCTTTAGCACAGACATCCACTCCCTATTGAGACCTCTCCTAGTATGGTTTGGTTTAGGGATGAACTAAGCAAAAGTTGGTAGGTATGTGACACCCGAGGCTAACAAGGACAGGGAGTGGACATCGATACTAGAGAGAGCATGGATAAGGAATGGCTCTTGATAAGCTTCTAGGCAGAGGGGCACATGAATGAACTAATCTCACACCCGAAGAAAAGGGATCTTGAGACTATGTAAGGATGGGGTTGCATAGTTGAGTGATTTAAGATTATGCAGGTATGAGACTGTACAATTGAGAATAGCTTGAGTGATTTTGAGATTGTGCAAGTATGAGACTATACAATTAAGAATAGCTTAATTGATTAAATAGACATTATCTATACTAACAAGGTGCACCTACCTTTTTAGTGCTCATTCTGTAAGAACTCCATAGTTAAACGTGCTTAGCCTAGTAATTCTAGAGCTAATTGACATATCCCTCACATTGATCTAATCCTAAAAACATTCAAAAATTACCTTCAAAATTAGCTTTTACAATAAATATGCAATGCTTGATATTATTATTCATGAATGTGTAATGCATATTCATTATGGTGCATCACACATTTACCTACCTATGCCATAGGTACAAATATCTATCCTAATATGGAAGAATGTGATGGCTAAATTAAAGTTGATATGGTGTAATATGGACTTAGGAGATGTGAAGGAAATTATTAAGACCTCATTTAAGGATATGGAATCCATTTTCTATTATTTATGAGAGAAGTTCCAATAAGAAAGTAAGAGGTAAATAACATAACTAATGATATTTGTTTAAATATGTAAACAAATTTTGAATAGGGAGATATGTGGAGTCACTTGTTTATTTAGAGAGTTGAAGTTAATTGCATGGTCTATGGAATCTAGAGAAACAAGTGGAATAAGCCTATGTCATGAAGTGGTTTCTTGTGATAGGAGAAATAAAATGCCTTAAAATTTACACTAGGAAAAGTGTTGAGGCCAGATGGACACCCAATAGCATTTGAAGTTGCATGTTGACAAAGCTAAAGCGAGATACATGCTCACGAGGAGTTATTAAGGGTGATGTATTATCTTTGAATTTCATGTTATTGTCTATTTGGCATAAAATTGATAGTGAAGACAAGATAATACTAAATGAAAGATTAACTATTGAAGACAAGGCTAGATCATCTATATGTGTCAAGTTAATAATGGGAAAGTGTATCATCTAATTCATTACTAGTTTATCTCAAGTAGGGGAGTTTGATTCAATCTTGGTCATGGTGAAATATTGGAAAGTTTTTAAGAGCATTGTTAGCGACAATTGATGGACAAATGGAAAGATTCTATAGAATGCTAGAAGAGTACTTGAGGCACCTTATGGATTCCAAGCACAGGGTGGATATCTATTATTGATACAAGTCAATCTTTAATGGAATATGATAGTTTACATGAAGTGATGCGGTGAAGTTAGAAGCCAAGAATTTAAACGCATTGAAGATGATAACTATTTAAAAAAAAAAAGAGGATGAACTATGCCAATATTAGTAACAAACTGTATTTTCGTACAAGAGATAAGTCATTTTTCATATCTATAATATTTAGTTTGACATGTTATTAGAAGTTAAAATCATTATCATCTTGCAAGTGAAGAAATAAGCATTATCACAAGGAGACAAGAAATGTATTCTAACTATTGGTAAAAATTCATATTATTATTATCAATCTTGCAAGTAAGGAAGGTGTGATATTGTATGGAGATTAGGAACTTTGCAAGTGTTCGATGAAAGGTATGCTATTATCGAGAAGTCAAAGGTGATCAAATAGGAGAAGGAATTCAAAGTGTTTTATATTACCTTGGAGTGTTTATGTTAGATGTACACTACAAGAAAAAATCAAAATTATGATGGATTTAGCAAAGGAAATGTCTATCATTAAAAGGTGACGAAAAGGAGACAGTAATTAAAATTATGATGACTACAAATTTCGTCATCATATCCATCACTAGACGGATGTAAAGACAAAATTGATGATAGATTTGTCACCAATTTAGTAACAGGCTATATTTATCGTTAAATACATCGTAAAATGGAGACAAATTTGACTTCCATCTTAAATTCCATCTCTATTTGGAGATGGACTTTATTCCATCACTATGTCATCGTTATTTAGCAATGGACTCAATTTCGTTGCTAATTCGATCACTATTATTATTTTGATTAATTTGTTACATAATATATAATATATAAAACATTAAAATTTTAATAAATAAGATTTTATGAAATGAGGAATAAAAAATAAATTATTATATATTATGAAAAGTGAAAATTTTTGAATTGAATATAACACATATAATGTAGTATAAATTTGAAATTTATAATAATAAAAAATGATTATTTATTATGTATATATAAGTATCATTAATGAATAGAAAATATGTATTATTTTTTATAATATGATTTAAAATTATTATATTATAATAACATAATAAAATTAGTATATAAAAGAAATAAATAAATAAATAATAAGTGTAATTATTAACTATTTGATATCAATTTACTTTTCGATGTAATATGAAATGAAATAAATAATATATTAATAGTATTAATTGAAAGATAATAATAAATTAATAAATAAATTAAAACTGAAATGTAAGTATTGTTTAAATTAATAATAAGTATTATTTATTTAATAATTTATTGATAAATATTAAATATGTAATGTTTATAAAAATCTTTTCTTTGTTTTGTATAATCATAATATAAGCATCTTATAACGTAAAAGAATGAATTAAATAATATTTTATATTATTAATTAATATTAAAAATATTTAATTATTTAAAAATATAAATAAAAAGAGTATATGATTAATATTAATTAAAATTAAAATTAAATAATTAAAGATGCATCCACCAAAATGACATTGTTTTGGATACCAATGGGAAAACGATATCGTTTTGGTATAATTAATTAAAACATTTTAAAAGGTTAAAACGACATCATGTATAGTCCATTGATTAAAATGATATTCTTTTGATGAATCAAAATGATGTCATTTTGACATAATTAATGAAAATGATGTCGTTTTACATTTACCTGTATGTTATGTTTGAGTTTTTCTTCTTCCATCTGCCATTCGACCTTGTTCAATTTTGTTCTTAATTAAAAGTGTAGAAGCAATTTTCCATCACTGAAGTTTGGATTTGGGTAATTTCCATTTGTAATTTCAAAACAAGATTGTTCTATTCGGTAATTGCTCAGAAGTTTTGGAAGTTCTATTTATCATCTTGCATATTTGGTGATTTTTATTTTGGTAATGTTCTACTAAGCGGTGGGTGGAGTTTATATATATATAAAACTGTGTTCGATTGGTAGTAAAAAAAATTAATTTTATTCATGTAGTGGAGCATTCAATAGCTATAACTCTATATATGTTGATTTTTTCTTGCTAAAATTGTCATCTTGCATAGGGCTAACCTTTTCATGTGTGTTGCATACTTGGATGCTATGACCTTGAATCGCTTTACCTTTTTATATGGACTGGCATTTTTTTGGTGTGTCTTAATTGAATTTTACTATTTTCTCATTTGTTACAAAGAAAATTGTCTTTTCCATCCTTGAGAAGATTTCAACATAAGTAATATAAAGGGAAGATAATGAATTGAATTAATTTTGTTCCGTGATGTTGGTGAATTTATTAAGTAGATATTCTATGAGTATTAGTGGGGAAGAGCAGCTTATATGAATTTTTAACTAGAAGTAAAATATATATATATAAATAAATGCTTAATAGATTGAAATTGCTTTTTGAATTTAAATTGGTTGGTGATTATTGATGCTATAATTGTCACGTCTTTTCACTGTGACATGCTCCCGTAAAACAATTAATGATCTCCAATTCATGGGAACCACTAATTACTCTATAAGGGATTCGTATGAATTTTTTTTTTGAGTTTTTGTTCATGTTTACCTATTTATTATTTATTGATGCGTCGTTCTAAGTATTGCGGAAGTCTTAGTCCCTGTGTTATTTATTTTACATTTACTACCTTACAGATTAATTAAAATTTATTAATCAATTTACTTTACTCTTAACCAAGTCATTGTCCTCAGAGTACTGCTGAATTGGTCCTTTAAGAATCCGTGCTCGCCTTCATTTGTTAACATGCGTTCATCAAATAACAAACGATGAGTATAAAACTCAGTGGTGCTTAAACCCATATCATAAAAATATAATCAATTATAATACATATATGAAGTAGGTTATTTAAACCAGAATATCATAGTATCAATTTTTACCAATTATTCACTTAGAACATTAATTCTAACAAT
>CANYBF010277857.1:0-19145 GCA_948192965.1 Dalechampia spathulata
CATGAATCATTGAGATAACCCCTACTATTAATCTGGGGTGGTGAATCCTCTATTGATATTCAAATACCTTCCACCACTTCATACCATACCCAACTTCTAAACTATGAACGCCTCCTATGGAGGAATAAAGCATAGGAGTCAAAGTATAGTAATCCATAGTTAAGATAACCTTGATATCTCAAGTCCAAGGATACTTGCACTACTGATATGAGTGAGATATAATTTAACAGACATAGATCAATTATCCATATGAAATCTCACTGGCAAGGTCTCCAATGAACTAGTACTATACTACTCATCCACATATTCACTTTAGACGTCTCATGTTATGATGAATGAGAATCATCCCTAAGTAGGAAGTGTAATATGTGCTAATCTTCCCATACTAATAATGTCCATTCTTATTAGTACTATGATCAGGGATATTTAGATATTGAACATTTGCATACAATTAGAATCTCATTCCATAAACTCTTTATGGATTCTTCTGCATTGTTCCAATATCATGGACTTCAATATATAGTTTAATACTCCAAGTAAAACAAGTTCATTCAAAATATTGTACTGTATAATGAATAATACCTTTATTAATAAAAAACGTATAGTACAAATACACATGATGCTCTAAGCATACACTAACACTTGACTACTTCCATCATGAACCTATTAGAGGGTGGGGAGATGGGACGTAAAAGCAAAAGCAAAGATTCCAAATGTTGGCTATTTACTTTATTAAAGCATGCTTTTAGAAAAGTTATCTATTTTGTTATGTGTTTGTAAAGTAGTACATCCTATTATATTAGTGGGTTAAATAATGGAATCCTATCTTTATAGATAAGGAGTATATATGTCATGTTTTTATAAGTTGGTGTGATTATGCTTATCTATAATAGTTCTCATTTATTATAAATATGAAGCCTCTCTAGATATAGAGGCATAAGCTTTCAATAAATAAAATCCTCTTTCTCTTATCCTATGGCTTTATAACTTTTCTCTCTTCTTCTTTCCAAACATAATACTCTTGTATGGGTTCTTTTCGACTCATGATCTCTTAGCATATGATTTGTTCCTCTTATTAAAATCAAACAGAGCTTTGGCTCACATATCCTTTACTGGCAATCTAGTTATTTATTATTATAATAGTTTATCAACAAGCAAGAAACCCAGGATAGCTTGTTTATGCCATGGAGGCTCGTTGTGGTTGTAGGGTTAAAGCTTTTAATGAATTATGGTAATATACAGTAACCATAGAGGTATAATGGTATATTGGCTGGAAAATAGAGGTTGATGACTATTGGTCTAAGAGAAGCCTGGCTTCGGTACCACTGGTTACAATGCCATGTATCATTTCCTAAATTTTTGTTTTACTAAGATGGACAGCTCTTATCCTTTGGTATTAGAGTCTAAAGCCTGAAAGTACTTATACAAAGGGATTATTAAAGAAAGAAGATATCTCTCAACTATGGAAACTTTTTTTCTTAACCTAATTGTTTAGACTTCTTCTCTTAAAATTCCTAGCTCTTGTAAAAAAACCATTTCTAATAAAATAGAAAACCTGGTAGAAATCACCCATATTCCAGAATCAGCTTAAGTTGAAAACTCCCTTGTCCTAGTAGTTAATCCCTATGCTATTTTTAGAAAAAACTCATTTACCAAAACTCTTAAATAAATCTTTTATAAACCCCTTGTTCATATAAAAGAATACATTCAATGTTCTTCCCTTTCTCAATGTTCACTTTCTTCCAGTACTATTGAATAGTGCGTAACTCTTAAGATTCCAGAGACTTTCATCAGTAAATGGAAGTGCCAAAAGTACACTTACCTCCATCTTTGAGACATCCACTTAGTGTTGTCATATCATGGAAGGAAGGGACTCCCTATTATAGCTTAACTATCCTTACCTTTTTTCCCAATTTTAATATGTCTCTTCAGAACCCCCACCATAGTACTGTATTAAAGGTACAAATCTAGATCATGAGAGCATATCAAGTAGCTAACTCTCTTTCAACCACTCTTTATCACCAAATTGTTTATCGTTTACAGAATCATGCAATTAATCTACAGTCTACAGATCTTCACCATCATGATGCCATGTACATTTTTTGTTGATGGAACTATTACTCCCACCATAGTCCAAGTTCCTCAACTACTCCCACCATAGTCCATGTTCCTCGACAACTCCCAAAAGAGGAACTTGAAAAACTCATCCCTTCTGAATAGAAGACTAGCTATAAGAAGCCATACCAACAGACCAAGCCTATGCAGAGACAGGATCCAATGTTCATAAGATAATTAGACAGTTCAATAAAAACTATTTTTATAACCCCACAGCTTGGATCATCTGGTCGATATTCTATTTCTATGATTCAACCAGTCCAAAGAAAGCATCTAAAAGCCTATATTCATAATTTTTATCATACTGGCATAGAGATCTATACAGCTAAAAATGATGGCCACTTCATCTGGGATGTTGATCCTAACATGTATGACCCTGATTGTCCTTACAGAGATGAAGATGATGACTGGCTCTCAGATGCTAGAGTCTCAATCACCCAGGTTGAGCCAAAAAAGAAAAGGTCCTTAGATTGTTGGAGACAGACTTCTCTTAAAAGACATCATGATGATGATAAAGATGATGATAAAGATGATGATAAGCCATGGATTGGCTTAATCAGATAAAGGCCTTTAATAGATGATGATTATCTTAAGAAATATCTTGAGATACTGGTAGAAGAAGGACTTCTTGAATGTCATCTTTCACCAACATTTTGTTCCTATTCAATAGAGAAATTTACATCTCGCTCTACCTCTTAAAAGTGTATGATGCTGTCACCAGAAGAATTTCCTCCTTTGCAAAGGACCAATAATACCTAGACACGTGTTGCTGCCATACTTTATGTGATCCCTACCACAATACCATCTTCGAGAGATATGAGATCCTTATCTCCTTCTGAAGAAGTCTTAAACTGGCAGACATAAAATGTTGTCACTCATAACCACTATCTAAAAAAATAGATGGCAAGTTAGACGTGGCCCTGACATTAACTTTCCTCCTTGCAAAGTGAAGTTAACAAGATGTATTCATCTTTATCAGAAAGAATCACCCAGCTTGATGTTGACCTAAAGATATTGCTAGCCACCAATCCTACATCTTTTTTATTTGCAAAAAAGAAAAATGAGATTCGATAGCTTCAAAGACAACTCAATGAAATTGAGAGGGATATGCATCAGCCATCTCCACCTTCACTCTTCCCTTTCACTGTCCCATCTTATCCCCTAGTAATAGCTACTGTTCCCATAGAACAATTTTCCTTAGTCTCTCATCTTATCAAAAATACCACTTAAAAAAGACCACCTTCTTCTTTTAGACCCATAATATCACAAACACCTCATACCTCTATTGTTCCACCCAAAGAACCAAAAGATAAAAAAAACACATGCCACATCAGTTTATAGCATACCATCAATCCTCATCAAAATCAGATTCCTCCATGGATTCTAAAGATTCTTCTGATAGCTCTTAGAATATGGATGTTACTCAAATCTTGATGGAATCAGCTACAGATCCAGTAGTTGAAGAGCCTGAGGTCACATCATACAATATGGAAGGTGATCGTTATACTCATTGTCTATATAAACCATCCACTGGTCTTTGGTTTACTTTTGATGATCTCCTACCTCATAAGTAGAGAGATAGAATTCTTGAATTTAATGCATGGATTGACCTATAGCTCACACATCCAAAGGTAACTCTCTGAAATATTCTGGTAGAATTTACATCAAGATTTACTGGCTCCCTTATAGAATGGTTCTAAGGATTGTCTCAATATGTTCAATTATAATTCTTAATAGTTACACCATTGACCATGCACTCAATATGATTCACCAGCAATTTTTGGGCAATTATGAACTCATATTTTGTTAAAAGAAGCAAAAGTATTTTAATAAGAGATGTTGCTCATACAATTGAAAGGATCTTGAGAAACATTATGTAGAGATGTCCAAACTTTACTATTAGATCCATAGGTAGCAAGATGACAACCTCAAGTACACTTTTATTTCCTCTCTTCCAAAAGAAATTCAGCTACAAATTTAGAGGATGCTACAAGGCACAAAGAGAGTTATTAGTCAAATTACCCTTGGAGAAATATGGCAGTTTGCTTTATCTGATATTCATAAGATGTATGAATAGCAAATGTTTGTTAAGAAGATTTTAAAAGGAGATCTTATTGTCAGGAAAGCTTGTGATCGAAGTTACTTGAAGATAAGATGTAAAGAGAAGAACTTTTCTTATAACACCAGAAAGAGGTCACATTTCAAATATGGCCCTGAACTTGGAAGAAAGCATAAGAAGAAAAGATTTTCTCCCAAATGGATGCATTGGTTCAGGAGAAAGTCCAAGTCTACAAAGTTTAGCAAATGAATTATTTATGGAAAAAAAGTCATTTTGCAAAAAACTACAAATAAAAGCCCAAGAAAACAATTGCTTTGCTCCAACATATCAAATCTTCTATTCCTAACTACTCATTTGAACATGCCCTTGAGACCTTGCTCTCTGAGCAAGAAGAAGCCTTAGCTGATGCCATTATTGACAAACTTGTACAGCCATAATAGGAACCTCTTAATCTGGAGTTCCCCAAGTCTTCAGACTTCCTTTTATGCCCTCCTTCTCATCTAAAATCACCATACTTAATCTCGTTCTTTGAAATTTCATATTGTTTCCCTAAACTTCTTTCACCTATCTCATCTCCATCAACTTCCTTATCCATACCTTATCCACTTTTTAAAACCACTAAGTTCTCAGACTTATTAGACACTTCATCTAAAGAAGTTAATTCCTCAGATCTTTCATATCTTGTACCTTTGGTTCTTATTCAAGTCCTTCCATCTAAGTTTGATAAGTCGATTCATGTCATTACCTTCTTTCATACTGGTTCCCATAGTACAATGATGAATCTGGATGTACTCATAAAGGAAAATTGGAAGTAAAAAGTTAAATATTTCACTGCCGCATATGGAAAAAGGTTTCGAACCACTTTAATCACCAAAAACAAAGTTGGTCTACAGTTATTCCCAAACCTCACCATTTGGACTTATATCATTGGTTCTTATTTGGTCAAAAAGGATCTACTTGTAGGCTTTGATGTCTATCATTTGGTAGAGAAACTTCAAATCCTTCCTGTAGGAATCAAGTTCAAATGTCAGTTTAAACCTTACATAAATAGTGTACATAATCTCTTCTCAATCTTTGATGTTCCTCTTAATTTTGCACACATGAAGCAACTCTTTGCACCTTGCTGTTCTGACTCTCACCTTTCTTTTAAACACCCTTCACCCCTTTACAAAAACCCAAACCTTTTCATTTCTCTTCCTTTTAAACTCAATGAAGATGTTAACCCAATGAAAGCCAATCATCATGGTATGTCTCCAACCCTTGCTAGAGTTGAATGTCTTAAGCTTCTTCAACAAGGCCTTATTGAGCCCAGTAAATCTCAATGGGCTTGTCAAGCTTTTTATGTTGAGAAAAGATATGAAAATCTCAGCGGGAAAAAGAGACTTGTTATAGATTATAAACCCTTAAACCAATTTCCAAAAATCTTAACCTTGTTAGTCCATCTTTAAAAGGCCCAGTACTTTTCAAAGTTTGATTTGAAATCTGGGTTTTGGTAGTTAGGAATAAAACCTGAGGATATGTATAAAATAGCTTTATGTATTCTTCACGCTAAGTATCAATGGACTGTTATGTGCTTTGGCCTAAAGATTACCCTTTTGATTTTCTAAAAGGCCATGATCAGGATCTTTGAACTTATCCTCAAGCATTGTATCATCTACATAGATGATATTCTCTTTCTCTCTAAAATAGTCCAATAGCATGAAGCTTTTCTTATCCGTTTCCAAAAGATAGTCCACTCATTTGGTATAATGCTATTTAAAAAGAAGTCCTTTATTGGACTTAGGGAAGTTGATTTCCTAGGATTACACATCAAGGATGGAATGTACCAGCCTGGTCCCCACTTGGAATAAGAACTTTATCATTTTCTTAATGACAGGTTAACAGTTTACCAAATTCAGCAATTCCTTGGAATAATCAATTATATTATGGACTTCATCCTTAAAGCAACACAACATATGAGGCATCTTTCATAACTTTTGAAAAAGAATTCTCCTCAGTAGACCCCAGATCATACTAAGGCTATTGAAACATTGAAAGAGCTGGCACAGAAAACTCCACCAATGTTAATTCCTCAAAATGAGGCCCAGCTTGTTCATCAAACAAATGCTAGTGACCTAACATGGGGAGTTGTCCTACTCCAGCTCCATAATGGAAAGGAATCTTTGTACAAATATGCATCTGGTTAATTCAAGGATAGTGAGCTCCACTACCACTCCACTATCAAGGGAATCCTTACTATTAAGTTTGGAATCATAAAGTTTGAATTCTTCTTGACATCAAGATATTTCATCATCATGATGGATAACTCTACTTTCCCTAAGATCTTGGATTTCAAAGGACGTTATCTTCCTGATAAACAACTCCTTCAACTTAAAGATTGGTTCTCCAAATATGATTTTGAAGTTAGGCATATTAAAGGTCATACCAATGTCATCCCTAACTTTCTCTCTTGCCTGTCAAAACCTGTTCCAATCTTACTCATTGCTCATATAGTTTTCCTTGGAATAGTGATGGTCCAGAACTCCAACCCAATAAACCATCTAGATCTACCCTTAAAACTTCCAAAAACCTAAGTCAATTCATGGGTTTATGAAAAGCTCATGACTTACTGTTCCTAGCTTCTTAAGCCTTCATAATACAATATTGTTTTTCCATGGATCATTATTCCTAGAATATCAGAATCTTACCCCCAGACAAAAGATCAACTCTGGTTCTTATGGTGTTTGACCACCCTTTACAAATAGCCTATAGAACTTCCTCTACTTGAGATTCTTTGGTTTTTCCACAACCAAGATAATCGACAGAGTCTAGTATGGACATTTCTTACATGGTTCCATACACATTATCGATGGATTCATATGCTTTTAAAACATATTAAAGAAGAAGACTTGCTTAAACACCCTGACATGATAATAGCAAGAAAGTATCATGATGTTTAAGCAAGTCTTCTTCTTTAATCTATTTTAAAAGCATATGAATCCATTGATAAGATGTATGGAACTAATATGGAACTGGTATGAAAATATCTTATAGATAAAGGAATTCCATATGATGTGGAACTAATAGAGAAAGAAATGAAAAGAAAGTGAAGAGATGATTAAAGTAGTGAATATGCACTAAAGTTACAAATTTTGTATGCTTCTGTTGAATGCCTTGAATGAAACTCTATGATAGAATTTATATATGTAAGGTGAAGCCTTGACATGTTTAACATGTTATTATGTGATAAAGTATAGTTTAAAATGTGTAGACATAAGTTAAAGTAAAGTTAGAATAAATGGTATATAAAATGGTAAGCTATGATACAAATGACATTTCATGGAAAGTTAAGGTTAATATTGGAAACCAATGTCACACCTACATCCACAGAATCCTTGTGTGCTTGCATTTTATGCATGAATTAGAGTGAATGAATTGTTAATCCATGAAATGCATTAATGTGCAATGATCCATGAATGCTTTGATATGCTACATGTATTGTTGAATGTGTTAAAGATGAAGAAAATTCCATGTGATATGGAATTTATAGATAAAAGAATGAGAAGAAAGTGAGAAGATAAGATACTATCATGTCTTGATGGTAAAGTCTTTAATTTTATTAGCAAAATTCATATGAATTTTTAACTATAAAAATTTAGGAATCATTAATGATAAATTATGATAGATATTGTGATGATTTTGATAGATAAATTTACAAATTGAAGAGTGTAATTTTTGATGCTTAAGTTAGTATTGATTATACAAAAGTAATTATAAAATAATAATAATAACAATATAAGTTAAGTTCTCTTAAGTTATTAAATAATGAAAAGACACATATAGATGTATTGTATTAGATCCTTGTAGGATAAAGAATGATAAGGTTATATTTCCTAAAAAATAATAGATCATATGAGAGTTAGATTAATAATCTATATTTAAATAAAAGTTTTATTATTATTTTATTGTTATAATAAAATATTTATAATTTAAATATATAATGATTTTATCATATGATAATGTGGCATACCTTATTCGGTGTAATCAAAGATTTGTCATTTGATGATCGAAGCTTTGAATCAGAGTTTTTCATTATTATTTTCTTGGTTGTGATAAGTTATTTTATTTTTATTTGTATTATTTCCATTTTCAGGGGATCCACACTTGATTAATCATTGTTACAGTATAATGATAGATACACTTACCTTGAATTGCTTTAAAGAAATTACAAAAAAAAAAAAAAACCGAAAAGTCCATATGTTAAAATAAAATTTTAAGAAAAGACTCGAATAAAATACTAGTATATTGTCTTCAAAAAATGAGGGATATTCTGGCTTTTCTTTTGAACTTACGGCGTCGTGGCTTGTTCCTTTTATGTGGTCAGTTTGAATTGACGATCACGCTTTGCTGACTAATTCAGACAGGAGAAATAATTGGACAAGTGAGTGGGAAGTTGGTTGTTAGTGGAATTATGTAGTTGAGTTCACCTTTTATTAAACTACTTTCTGCTGGTGCAGCTTTCGAGATTTCTTTTGAATAAACAGCAATGTTCTTATGTGTGTTAGTAAAAGGCTGAAAGAAACATTTCAAAATTCGATACAATCCTATTTGCTTTTCAGATTAAATTATAAATTAAATGTAATTTTTATTTACTTTCAGATTCAAGTCAGTCCTTACTTGAAAAAAAAAACATTGTTTTCCGTGTATTTCATATTTAAGGATTACTTTTAAACATCTCTTTTATTTTATTTTTATTTTTAACATCGGCTAGTCTCAAAGTATTATGGCCAAACGTTATAAGTCAGGAGAATATTATTTTAATAAAATCAAAATATTAAACATTATGCAACATCCTGCTGCTGAACATGACCCAAGTGTCATTTTATAAGATGAGGAAAATATTCAATAAATCTATCGATTTTTATGTTATATTTATTTTTTTTTCCTTCCTTATCAATTTTTACTACTTATAATTGAATTTTTAATTAATTATTAATGAAGAATAATTAAATAATCATTACTATTTTTATTTAAATCAAGATTATTAAACAAAAACAATTGAGATCAATATAAAATAACAAAATTAAGATAAAATGATTAAATGCTTGAACTTTAATTTTCATGTTATATATATCTTTTATTAATTTCATTAAATAATTATTAAATTTTATCAATTTTATAAGAATAAAAACTTTAAATTATCATGATTTTATTAATTAACTTTTAATTCTTGTTTTTTCATATCTATTTTTATGTAATTTGTATACATTTAGGACTTTCATGATTAAGATTAATAAGTCAATAAATTTATCTTCATTTTATATTTTGACAAAAACTGAGAATCATAATTATTTTTTTGTTTCTACACGATTTAAAAAATAATCAATCAACTTTTATTTTAAAAAATAATTGATCCTAATTTACATAAAAATCTTTTTAATTGATCCTAATTCACATAAAAATCTTTTTAATGAAAATTTATTGAGATAAATTATAACTTTAATAAAATTTAATAAACTAAATAAATTATGCATTGAATTTTTAAAATAGATACTTAAAATAAATAAAATAAATTTAAGATAAAATTATGATAATTTAAAGCTTTTGTTCATATAAAGTTAATAATATTTTGTTAAAATTTAATGAAAGACACACATTCCACTCATGAAGAATACTGATAAAATTAAATTTAGATATTTTGCTGAAATAAGTAAAAATTTAAAATAATATTGAAAAACTTAGTAAAATTCAATATAAAAAGTATATTAAAGGTATCAAGGGTAAAATGAATCCAATTGATGAATATTTATTCGAACCGGTCTAAGTTAATTCGGTTCAAATCCATTTGTGTGGGTATTAGGTTTGGCTATATATGTATATATCCTAAAATTAATACCAGATATAAGTAGAGTATGAATATAATATTGTAATATTTATACCCATACCCACATCTAAAATATCACCAATATTTAAACCTTAGCATATCCTTTTATTACTTCAATTTTAAAACATTACTTTACAAGAATTAATCAATAACTTTTAATAAGTCAGTGATATTGTAATATCTGAGGTTTATGAGAATGGGGAGTAGAAATTGATATTAAAGAGAGTATGATTAGGAAGTGGATTCAGGTTTCTAGATGAAAAGGTATATAAATAAATTGATTGGATACTTGAACAGAACAAATTCTGAGACTATGTATGAATATAATTACATAATTGAATGATTTTAAAATTGTATAGGTATAAGATTATACAATCGAAAATAACTCAAGCACTTTTAACATTGTTAGGTATTAGACTGTATCAATAATAATTTAAAAGATTTGATATATATTATTTATATTAGTAAGATTATATTTTTGATACTCCTTTTGTAAGAACTTCATAATTAAATATATATATAAGTGATAATAAAATATGCTTGAAAAATTTTACATTGAATTGTGGAGCCAGTCCTTAAATTAGATTGTTACAAATATTTTTTTTATTATTTATTTATTATAATTTTTATTCAATTTAATTTAATGAATAGTTTTGAGTTAATTTTACATATGCAAATAAGAAAAAAAATACAATTATATAGAGAGAGTCTTTCAATATAATTTTCACGAATGTTGGGTTTAAATTTGGATTATTTACTATTAATTATTCAATATTGTTAAATGAGAGAAGATTATTATATTTTATGTAACTTTAAGCCTTTGTTTGGGAACAAAATAGAAATCAAACAAAAAAAATCAAAGTAAAAACTAATTGATGTAATGGTTTAGATTTTAGATTTATTTTATAATTATTAAAAATTATATGATTTTATTAATTGATGGAAGCTAGGTTGAGTTGTCATTAATACAATGCAGGTGTATCAGTATGTATAACAGTGATTTGTGATTGCTATGAGCTGTGGCTCATATGACTTTTAGGAGATGGAGATGTGATTAAAAATATAATACCATGATGATTATATTAGGTTGTTAATTATTTTATGTTGATAATGAAAATGTTTTATCTATTTATGTATCTAATCGAATTTGTATGTATTTATTATTATATTATAATAATTTTATTAATAAAATAAATAAATAATTTTTAATATAATTACCATAATTATATATGAAGTCAAATGTTCAGACTTGAGAAGTATTTTCATACATTTACATATTCAGATAAGGATTTGACCATCAAAATTTAATAATCGATGAATGAAGTATTAAAATCAAAAAAATTAAAATATCCAATATAAAAGTTTGAAATCTAAAATTCAGCAAAAATATTCTTAAAATTTAATTAATTTTTTAATTTAAAATAACATATGCATGTTATATTTTATTTATAATTGTTATTTGAATATTATAATATAATAATGATTCTATTATATTATAACATAATTTTAATTATAATATATATATATATAATTATATTAGAATATAACTTCTAATGTTCTTGATTTGAGTGCATGTCGCTATTGTCTAAAGGCTTTTCAAGGTTTGTTTAGTATTTAAATCAGTTTCCATAATTCCCTTTTTGGTTTTTTTTGCTTAGATATAAAAACTGTTTCCAGACTAAATTAGTAGTTTTTAAAATTTTTTTTAAGTAATTGTAAAAATAAAAACAAAAACTAATGAATTAATTTTCATTTTCATATATTTTTTAAGCAATTCTAACTTATTCACAACAGGGTGAAGTAAAAAGAAAGAAATGGGCTATCATCTCCATTCAATATCGACATAGCAGCTCAAAGATGAACCTAATCTTATCTGACCAATTTTCCTTGGGGCATGCAACTATTGCCTCTTCCTAGAAGGAAAATAAAAAATTGCAAGCACGTTTCTCTGTTTTCTCTAATTTAGGCTCTTTAATGCAGTGCTAAATGCAAGAGGAGGGCATTGCATGGCATTAAATGTCTTTAATATTTAGTGTTGTGATGTTAGGCAATTCGACACGCTTCCACCGAAGAAAGTGAAAAGGAAAGCCACTTCTTCTGGCTTGTCTATATAAGTGGGGGCAGCCATGGTTTGTAGCTGCGAGTCTTTTGTGGGTTTCTTGCTTGCTAGTTCTCTCTTTTACTTAATTTGTTTGATTGCGTTAAAAATGAGTTATTTGGGTGTTGGAATAAGTCCGGGAAATGTGGCAGTATATCATGGTAGCAATCTGAAGGTGATTGATAAGAGAGTCAGAATTACAGAGTTGGTTTTGAGATGTTTGATTTGCGGTCTGGGTGTTGCTGCTGCTCTTCTCGTCGGCACTGATACCCAAGTTAAAGAAATTTTCTCCATTCAAAAGAAAGCTCGATTTACTGATATGAAAGCTCTTGTGTAAGTTCTTCCACTGCTTCAATTTAACCCTTCCAACTTATTGAAAATCGTAATATGTTTTGCTAATATATATATATATATGTATGTATGTATGTATGTATGTATGTATGTATGTATGTGTATTGAGCAGATTTTTGGTGATAGCAAATGGAATAGCTGCTGCCTATTCATTGCTGCAAGGGGTACGCTGTGCGGTTGGAATGATCAGAGGAAGTGTACTCTTTAGCAAGCCCTTAGCTTGGGTCATCTTCTCTGGGGACCAGGTACGGACTATTTGAGACATGGCCCTTCTCCGTTGTGATTGCATCCCATCAATGGAAGAAAACATTCACTGTATCAAATGCCATTTTCATAATATTTGACTTAAATGATCTCTGTTATGATGCATTTGTTCATATGTTTGCAGAGTTGGAATCTAAAGTGAAGCATATTAAACATTTTAGAACTAATTTTATGAATTATGGTGTGATAACTATAAAAAGTTTGTTAGAGAATTCATGTGAAATTATTTAAAATTTCACAACTAATTTGACATATAAAGATTGAACTTGGTAACATTACATAAGTTCTATACTACTTTGAGCCATATACACGATTCACAATTATAGTTATATTGACCTTCTCATGTTTTGACAACCATGATGGATCATGTTTATCAAATCTCAATCATTTAATTCAAAATAATGTTGGGATTTAATTATAATTTGATAAATAGTCATACCATAATTGAATTTCAATCATTTAAATTTAAAGTCTAGTATGATCCACCATGTTCATGAGAGGATGCCAAAGCATCAACTACCGGCCCAGCAACTGGTTTTGGAGTTATTACCAAAACCGGTAGAGAAGTGGCAGGTGTTAAAGCCTGACCAATACCATGAATACCTTGGGCGTGTCATTTCCTAGACTGCTCTGCTCAATCTCAATTGATACTCTGTGAATTGTTACTGGTTATGTTATTTATTAAGGAGTTCATGGGATGTTTAGTGTTCAGGAGCAGAAAAGTCATTACTGCTATTTGGTAAGCAGAAGGTAAGTCTGTCTATAGATAAGTCCATCTAATGAATCTTATCAAGTCATTAGACTGGGTTGACTGGACACGAATGCTATCCACCAACCTGTTTTGACACCTAATGATGCTCCAACTTATTCATTAATACAATAGTCAAATTTATACATATTTTTAGTAGTTTGCCGTCTTCTTGAAGGATTGACCAGTTTACATACTTAAAGTTGATTCTACAGTCATTAAACTTGCAATGCACATACTTCATCTTGATTCTACTTATACCGAAACTCCAAATCATCCTCACAAACTTTAAAATGTGTATATACTACGTATCATTTATCACGCATAACATCATTTGCCTAGGAGACCCTCTTTTCTCGAAAAAAAGAAATAGAAAATCTTCTGTATCCCAACTGAAACTCAGAAAGTACATAGTACCTCTAAATTTATGAATACTTCATTAGGGCTCTGTCATATTTGTCTTTAATTAATAAATATTATGTGGGGATCTTTCTGTCTCTTTATATTTCTCTATCAGCGCTCTAATATGAAAGTTCTATCCATAGTATTGAGAAGAACCAAAATTGGTTGGTGGGAATACATGCGTCGCAAAATAAATGATATCATGAAAGTCTCTGCAAAAACTTATTAGTATGGTTTATAAGCTTAATACAGCTCAAATTCAGCAATTTTGATGTCGTGGCAGATTCAAAAAGGCACAATGGTGACATTTGTTTCGATTGCCGCTTAGCATTTTCATTCTCCCGCCCTATGTATATATATATGACATGCTATATGTGCCTTCATATGTGCTTGATGTCTAAATTGTTAAGAATTTATTATTCTCGATTCATCTAACGTAACCTTCCTGAGCAAAATCTTGTTAAACAATTATGTGAGTGATTCAGGGTACTTACATTTTCAAGATAAATCATTTTTTTTAAAATTCCACGGTATGGGTAAAATAAGTTCTAATTGTGCTATGTCCCAGACAAAATAAGTTCATGAAATGCTTCTCCCTACAGTTTGTGAGTATCAAATAAACTGTCATGGAAATCACTCTACTTATGTGATGTGGCTTACAAATCTCTCTGCAGTTCATCTGATGCCATCGGCTTGTTAGTTCTTGCATCTTTGATGTTCTTTCTAACCTGTCCTTCATTATGTCCCCCCAACTTGCCCAAAAAACAAGTAAATAAATAAAGTCGCAGACCGAACCAGCTGGTTTAAAATGAGAGGCTAAAGCAATGTGACTTGTCCATTTTGTGCGCATGGATACTTCATTAATATCTGTGTGGCTCATGCATAGTTCTATATAGTTATACCCATGGCAATTGAATACTGAGTGGATAATGTGCATATTTCAGAACTGGATGTTTATGGATAGTTCATTGAATGGTTGTTTCGATATAGCATCCACGCTTTTTGTAGTGCATATATGCGAGGCTCTTTTAATGCATATGCAAGCACTGTGGATCATTGGCTATTTCGTTTCTTGATACAACTGTGAAAGTTGTCACAATAAACTGCTAGAAGCATTTTTTATGCTTAGAATCAGCTTCACTAATATGGATATAGGCAATATTTTCAAATTTGTGCTGGTCATAACTGGTAGCTAAAGTTGTTTGTGCAGGTGATGGCATACTTGACGGTGGCTGCAGTGGCAGCTGCTGCGCAGTCAGCAGTGTTTGCAAAGTTGGGAGAGCCTCAACTGCAATGGATGAAGATTTGTAATATGTATGGAAAATTCTGTAATCAAGTTGGGGAGGGAATAGCAAGTGCGGTATTGGTTAGTGTTAGCATGGTGGTTCTCTCCTGTATCTCTGCTTTCACCCTGTTCCGCTTGTATGGGGCTAACAGGGATAAGAACTGCAGCAGGTGGTAGGACGTTTTTACTACTCTCTTTGCAGATTGAACTGTCTTCCTTTGTATGATTCACTTTTGCCTTGTAAGACATCCAAGAAAAATAGTGTCATGTTTGGAATAAACTTGTTTCGAACTGTCTTCCTTTGTATGATTCACACTATGTTTCGAATAACATAGTGTCATCACCGTATGTGTACGTATATATGACTATCCATCTAAAATTTTATATTATTGTTAGCTTCAGATTTCGATTTTAGCATTTCGAGTGAAGTGTCTAGAAGAGTCCACGTCATTTGAGTTGGTTGTAGGTAGGGCTGAAACAGATATTGACCTAATAATCGATATGGCAAAAACAAATATCATCAAAAGAAACATGCTCCAGATATAAATAAGTTCTAATATGTCCCAATGATATCAAATTTATTCGTATACATTTTTTGGAACAACAATTTATTTAGATGCATTCATTTATCATATTTCTTGTATTTCAGCAATACGATCATACTAATTATTATTCATAATGCTTAAATTATCCTTGCGACAAGTTCAAATTGCCTCTATATTTATTCATAAATTTGTATTAAAGATTTAAATCATCATATTCGGATGTTGTTATGTTATAATTACTCAAATTATCCCTCAAGTTATAATTTATTAGTGTTTGTATTTAAATTATAAATTCGGTTTGATCCGTGGAGTAAATGAGTTGTTGGGTTTGATGGATCAATATGGATGGATTATTAAGCTTAATGGGTTAATACTATCAATCCCAAAGCAATGATTAAAATGAATGGATTGATAAAATTTAAAATTTAAAATAATTTTAGTAAACTAATAAGTTTAATTAGCTAAATTTAGTAAAATAAAACAATAATTAAAATTAAAATAATTGCAAACGTTAAATCAATTATCTTTAAAATTTTATTTTTCTGAAAATAGTAAATCAGCTAAGATAAAATTTCTTTTACAAAAACTTTTTAAATCAAGTAAAATATAAAAACGTTAAAAATTAGCAAACTAAAAATAGAAAGAAGAGAAAATAAATTATAAAACATTGCGATATATAATGGTTTAGCTTAAATGCCTACATCAATTCTCTCAAAATCAAATGGCTTTAGGCTTCATTAAATTAAATCATACTACAACAAATTTTTAAGGCTAACTTGCAATCTCTTTAGGTTTTAAAAGGCTATGTCACACCCATAACTAGCGTAAGATGCTCCCGTAACATAATTAATAACCTTTTAAGAAAGGAAATCATTAATTACACTATAAATGATGCATAAATTTTTTTTTTTGCAATATAATGCTTATTTATTCATCATTATGTGTGTGTACCTGAGTATCTTAGCTATTTGCAAATAAGGTTCATTACATTTATGTATCATATCACATTTAACATTCATATATAATTGTATCGTTATGCATCATCGTCATGCTTATTATAGCAAAACATAGTAATACTATACTTATATACATTACAACACATAATAGATACTACTGTCGAATGAGTATGAAACATGCTACATAATGAGAATCATATCTCAGAGTATGTTATAAAAGTCCAAACTACTTTTAGGATAGGGTTTCGTGTAAGTCCCGACCTTTGCTAACTACAGATTAGCTACTCTCGTTGCTCTCTAAGTGAATTAGGACCTGCGTTCATCAAATGATAAACGCTGAGTATGTAACTCAGTGATGCTATAAATATGAATACATATCATAATCTAATGCATTAGATAACATATAAGTAAAAAGACATAAGTAATAATCCTAAGGTAATATATTATTATCATTTTATTATATATATCATCATACTACCTTAACCAACTGTAAGTCGTATGATTGATATAAGAATAAATACCATATTAAGCCCATTGTAACTTTTCCTGTCATAAATATTATACAAAAGTATTATCGTTTACATTTGCAAGTATAAACGGTATAAGTATGTATAAAGCACTTCATCGTCAATAACCTTTGTAATCATATCATGTATAAATGATAATGTATGTTTGTGAGAATGCATTAATGCTTTACACTCTCCTTTTGATCATCTTTTATCATCTTTTATCACTTTGTAATATTGTGCACAATTTACTTCATACTAGATCCTTCTATGTACCAGTACTCATCTCATATAGGAGGGCAAATATAAATGTAGTTGTATGGTTTAGTGAACCCGTATTTTTACTTCCTATTAGGAAGGTTGCTATATGATTCCACTGAGGGAATCTGTATTTTTACTTCTAATCAAGAAGGTTGACCTAGTACGTTTCCTTTCGTATCATATCTCTCTACTTATAACTTATGTATATTGGTCATGAATATGCGTGTATGCTTTTATGATTCATGACATGAAATGTAGATGATGTCTAATGATTGTATGGAAAGTACATCAGATGATATCATCGACCATTTATATCTAATTTACAAATAATATCAGCATTTTTAATGTAACTACATCATTTTAAAACCTTAAGAGAGGTCATGAAGTGAGAAGCACAAACCTATCACCTCTTTGCCTTTATCGAAAGCTTGGGCAGACATATGAAATTCATTATTGGAACCTGTCACATTTCCATTTCATAGCCATTTAGTATTACCATTCACACATTCTAATCAATTTTCATACTTAGGAAGCATTCAAGTATCATTCCATAGCATTCCATTTCAAAGCATTTCATATGCCTCATTTAAAGGATGATTGTCTACATAAGTCATATTTATGTGTAATCACATGCAAATGCTATATTGATGCACATTTATAAGGTTTAGGATTGTTTACATAGGTATATTATGTTTGTCACGTCTACACACACACGGCTCGGACTTTTTCATTACATAATCTGTGGAATTCTGATGAATAGTGATGTATGTTATTTTAGTTTATTTTAGAATCGTTGAATGCATGGATATGTAAGTAGATGAATTAATATGTTAAGCGAGAGGATTAGGAGATTTCATTATATTTTATGACGAGGTGTCATGATAGTTAGGATAGGTTGCGATATCATATTATTCTATTGATTATAGATTTTAAGTAGTATTGAAAGTGTACTTATTTAATAGGAGTCATAATATTATTCTATTTGTCTTCGTAGTATTAAAATTAATTAATTAAATTATTTCTCCTATTATTATTTTAATTGATGGACGATCATGATAATATTCATTACGGTGTTTGGATTATATGAATATTATTATGATATTTAATTATAATCAGATGCAGTTAATTTAGGCAATGTTTTGGGTGAAATAAATAAATAAGATATAACGTTATCTTCTTTAAATTGTTCAGTATGTTAATTAGTTTATTTTAATTATATAAGTCTATACTTCATTATTTATTAAATATTATCATTTTATTAGTATGATGGTAAGTACTAATTAAGTTAATTATTTTATTATTTTATTTTCTTTATTTTTATTACATATTTATTTAAGTAAATTATATATGCGATTATTCAATTCGTATTTAAGGGAATTAAAATGAACATTTAATTTTTATTTTTATGTTATCATTATGAATTTAGGATATTAACTTATGTATTCATAATTATAAATTATTTAACAAATTAAGGAATACCATTAACATTATAGTATTTAAAATGGTTTTATTAAAAAGTTATACATATCTATATATATATATATAGGTACACATATAACTAGGATAGTTTATATATATATATATATATATATATATATATATATATATATAAGGTTTAATAGGAATTAATGTCTGATTGTCCTATAGTATTAATTAACCATTAAATAGAAATTGACTTTGTGGGAAGGGGAC
>CANYBF010278258.1:0-31149 GCA_948192965.1 Dalechampia spathulata
CGTATGGCCGTACGTGGCGTTATATTAACTTTTTAAGGGTTTAAATAGACGGGTTTTTCATTAATTCCTTCCCTTTTCTTAAGCTTAAATACCCCTAAACCCTACCAAAGATTCCCCTTAGTGATTCTAAACGTTCCTAGCGTCCGAGAACGCGGAATAGAAGCTAGACACAATTAGAGACAAGATCACCGGCTTAAGCTAGAAGTAGCTTGATTTTCAGGTTAGTGCTAGTTTTATGTTTCTAGCCACTTTTGGCTTGTTTCTATTGCTGGGAGACTTGAACCAAGTCTAGGCTTGCCTTTTTATCTTGTATTTTATTCTTTAAGGCGAGCTATATGCATGCTTATTGTTGTGATGCTTGGATTGATGTTTTCTTTGTTTAATGATGTAATAAATTGTCCAAGCTTTCATATATATGATGACTTAATGTTAATGACATGCTGACATGCATGGAGATGAATGATAAAGAAAGAAAGAGAGAAAATAAGATGAGAAATGAGGGCAGAGCTCAGCTTTGGGCACACTGGATCAATAAAGAATGGGATTCCTTCGGGAATTATTAGATATATGACCTCCTGAGATGGGAGATGAGTCTCGAGACCTATAGTAGGATCGAGTGCAGAGCACTCCACAGTTAAATGGCCTCCGATGGGAGATGAGTACCGGTACCTATCGGGATCCAGTGTGTACGAAAGGAATGTGCACAATTATAGGAAAACAAGAGTGAATGAGAGAAGAAAGGATGAGGGTGAATGTTAGGAGCATTAGCATTTGCATTACATAAACTGCTAGGACTGAAATGCTCTGTTATGATGTATATGAAGAATTACTATAAGTTTCATGATTGTTTATATGTATTTCTAGCACCACTGAGTTTATCTCAGCGTTTGTCATTTGATGAACATAGGTTTAGAGCCCACGGGGGAGCGTTCAGAGAAGGACTAGAGATCGTCAGCTGAGACAGACTGATCTCAACTCGGTACGGGAATTATGCGGCACACTCCGATCCTCTTTTGGTTGTGTAGCTAGGGTGGCAGTAGTCATGTATTTATTGTACAACTTTTAGTGGTGTTATGTACGCACTCACATATTGTATAACAGGTTTTATATATATGAGATACAGTTGAGCCTATTAGTATATTTTTATATGCGTGTATGTCAAGTTTATCCAGGGTATGTTTGCGCATCACGTTGTTTCCATCGCACAACCACCATTACGCTTAGAGATGTGTTCCCATACGACGTCTGCACGATGCATCCCTGGTGGTGCAGGCACTGGTCTTCTTCTGGGGACCACTGTCTGGGCTACGGGAGCATATCCTCCTGGGTATGGGCCGAGTGTGACAAAACATATCATGAATCATTCATACATAAAGACATCATACGACCACTATCATACACGATCATATGTTCATTAATCATATGATATATCATGATGCATTCAATCATGCAAATATATTTATGACATTACCGTGAAGTTATAAGGTGGGTAAGAGAAAGGAAAAGAAATGTTATAGAAAAAGAAACGTACTGGGTTATATAATTAATGGATTCCCTCAAAGGAATCATACAGATATAATGGCTCTCCAAAGGGATATGAGGTTTACAGAACCTTACAGTTATACTAATATTTGGCCTCCTACGGGAGTTGAGTACCGGTACCTAGAGGGACCCAGTATAAAAAGGAATTATGTACAATATTTCAGAATGAAATAAAAGATTACAAAGAGCTGAGGGAAAGTGCACAACATGATTGCATTCTTAAAAGCATACATTATCATCCACATATGGTGAACATGTAAGGATTAATGACGATGGGTGTATGATATAAATATTTATACATATCACATACATATATGTATACAATGATTCTCTTATATGAAAATTGATGGAGGAAAAGTTACAAAGGACTACATATGTTATATATCCTATTATTATTATTATTAAATGTTCAATATTGATATAGTAAGATATCAGTTGATGTTTTATGATCACGATACATTGTTTGATGAATATTATGTGAAAGCTCATGTGGTAATGTCATCTTTGGAATATCAAATGCCATGTACATATTGTTATAGCACCACTGAGTTATATACTCAACGTTTGTCATTTAATGAACGCAGTACCTAGTTCAATTGGGGAGCAGCAGGAGTAGCTGATCTACAGTTGGCTAAGGTCGGGACTTTCATAAAGCCCTATCCTGGATGCAGTTTGGACTTTAATAACATACTCTAATATATTATTTCTCATTATGTAGCACATTTCATTTCTCATTTGGCAGTATTACTTTTTATGGTGTATTTGTAATGTATACTTATGTGATATCTCTATAACTCATCGATATGAATATGAAAATGATGTATAATGACAATAAGCAAATGTCATATTAAATTTCACCATGGGACTTGATGAATAGTACTTCTACTTATATAAAAAAATTGAGCATCCCTCGTAGTGTAATTAATGACTTCCTTTCTCAGAAGGTTATTAATTATGTTATAGGAGCATGTTACACGTGGTTAGGGTGTGACATATTTTAGTGATATTAGAGACATGGTTTCCTTATTTTATGAATACTACATAGAATAGTTACTGCCAATGATTAATGAGCTGCATAATAGGAGTACTGTTCATCCTTACTATTGCTAACTATGTTGATCTGTGTAAATTGCATATGTATGTTACAGAGTAGATATAATGACTGACAGAGAGCTGATTATTGGTTAAGAAGGTGAGAGTAATTTCAACCCTCATGAGGATACTTCCGAGGCTAGGGATAGAGAGGAGGTTTGACTAGGACCTGATGATGCAAGCATTCAAGGTGAATCTGGTGAGCATAGAGAAAGGATACCTCCCATAGAATAGGTTGATGCCTCCATTGATGATCCAATGGCTATCCAATATGCACAATTTTTACAATTTATACAGAGACAGAGGTTGCTACCAACAGTAGTGCCAACCCCACTTCCAGCTGAGAATAAGGAGGAATACAAGATGGATTTCAAGAAATTACGGGGTTATAGAGCTACCAATTTTTTTAGGACTACAAATCCATATATTGCTAAAATATGGTTGGAATGTACAAGTAGGGTTCTTCAATAATTGAGGTGTCCTGATTCTGTTAAGTTTGAATATGCTTTATCATTGCTTTAGGATGATGCATACGAATGGTGGAAGACTATTCCATATGGTATGGTCGATCCATATGTATTGACTTGGGATGATTTCCAGAGGTAATTCTATCATAAGTATGTGCCATTAGCTTATACAAATCAGAAATTACAAGAGTTCCTTAGTCTCAAGCAGGGTAATATGTCAGTTACAAAATATAAGAGAGAGTTTACAAGATTAGCTTATTATACCACTGGAATTTTAGCGACTGGTTAGGACAGATGTAAAAGATTTGAGCAGGAATTGAATCCTCATATTAGGTTATTAGTATAGGGATTCAACCATGACAATTTTTTTGCTCTTATGGTAAATGCACTTAATCAAGAGCGGGCAATAAAGGAAATAAAAAGTTTTAGAGGGCAAATCCAAAGACCTTTCAAAGGAGCCAGTTCTAGTAGCCAAAAGAGAGGCAGGCTTGAGGGTTCCTTCACTTCTAGATTAGTTGGGTCTCGACCATCATTGCCTTGATAGGGACAGAGAGAGAGATCTTTTAATAGTAATTCATCATGGACAGGTCCACATTCATGTCATACCTATGGTCAAGTACATCATGGTACCTGTAGAGTTAGCAAAAATTTATGTTATCAATTTGGAGGTACTGGTCATTTTGTTCAAGAGTGCCCTGAACGTCGAGATATGCCCGTACATACAATTACTGAGGGAAGATCCTATCAATAAAGTTAGCTACCTAGATCTATATCAAAGGCATCACAGAGTTTAGGCCGAGGTAGAGGTAAAGGTCATAGTAGTGGTGGCCAAGGTAATAACCAAGGATCAGTTAATCATAATGTTGGGGCTCCAGCATGAGTGTATAATCTAATGCAAAGAGAAGACCAACGAGCTTCTGGTATTATTGTTGGTAATGTTTTTATTTATGATCATGATGCTTTAGTACTGTTTGACCCTGGTTCTTCGCATTCTTATGTAAACATGGATTTTGCACAATTTCTTGACGTTGCTTGTGAGAATTTAGGTTATGACATTGTAGTCTCTAGTCATATAGGGAAAGATAAGGTAGTAAGTAGGATTTATCGATAATGTCCATTAATAATCCAAGGTATATGTTTCTTATATGATCTTGTGGAAATACCTTTTCAAGACTATGATATTATTTTGGGTATGGATTGGTTATCGAAATATCAAGTAGTGATGGATTGTAAATAGAAGATGGTAACACTTCAAAAGCCGGGTTATGCTACTATTCATATTCAGGGAAATATACTGTCAGTGACAGACAGATTAATTTCAACAGCCATGACCCAGAGATTGTTACAATAGGGTTATGAAGCCATAATTGCATATATTACTGATGCAAGATAGAAGGCAGTGCAAATATCAAAGATATTGACCATCTGTAATTATTTAGATGTGTTTCTCGATGAGTTACCAGGACTGCCACCAAAGAGAGAAGTTGAGTTTCAAATTGAAATCTTACTAGAAATAGAGCCTATCTCTATTACACCTTACATAATGGCTCCTACAGAATTGAAGGAATTGAAGACTCAACTACAAGAATTGTTAAATAAAGGATTTATCCGACCAAGTGTATCTCCCTAGGGTGCTCCAGTCTTGTTTATTAAGAAGAAAGATGGTACCATTCAGTTGTGTATTGATTACAGATAGCTACATAATGTAACAATCAAGAACAAGTATCCCTTGCTTCATATTGATGACTTATTTGATCAATTAAAAGTGCAGTAGTATTTTCAAAGATTGATTTGAGATCATGTTATCATCAGCTTCAAGTTAAAGATAGCAATATTCCAAAAATAGCTTTTTGGACACGTTATGGTCATTATGAGTTTCTGGTTATGCCTTTTGGGTTGATAAATACACCAATAATGTTTATGGATTTGATGAACATAATATTTAAAGACTACTTGGATCAGTTTGTGGTTATGTTCATTGATGACATCTTAGTATATTTGAAGACCAGAGAAGATCATGATAGGCATTTACATATTATGTTACAGAAGATGAGAGAGAAATTATTGAAGTGTGATTTCTGGTTAGAACAAGTAACATTTTTGGGACATGTGGTATCTACTGAAGGTATTAAAGTTGACCTAAGTAAGATTGAAGTAGTTACTAACTGGTCAGTTCCAAGGAATGTTAATGAAATTCACAGTTTTCTAGGCTTAGTAGGGTATTATAGAAGGTTTGTTAAGGGATTTTTGATGACTGTCATGCTATTGATAACATTGTTAAGGAAAGGTGTTCCTTTTGTATGGACTAAGAAATGTGAGAAAAGTTTTGAACAGTTAAAGGAGTGTTTGACGAAAGCTCATGTATTAACTTTACCAACTCTGGAAAAAGAGTATGTAATCTACAGTGACGCATCATTGAATGGGTTAGGTTATGTCCTTATGCAAGATCGAAAGGTAATTACATATGCATCGAGACAACTGAAGACTCATGAGAAGAATTATCCTACTCATGATTTGGAGTTAGCTACCATGTGTTTGCATTGAAGATTTGGCGACATTACTTATATAGTGAAAAATGTTATATCTTTACGGATCATAAAAGTTTGAAGTATTTTGGTACTCAAAAAGAATTGAATTTGAGATAGAGACGGTGGTTAGAGTTGATTAAGAACTATGACTACATTATTGATTATCATTCAGGGAAAGCCAACCAGGTAGTGGATACCCTGAGTAGAAAATCTTTTATAAGTTTACAACAGTCACCAATGATGCTTATTCGTGAAATTAAAAAGTTGAATGTTATCTTTACTGTATAACCAGATTATGTTATCGTTAATTTGCAGTTGTAAGCTAAGCCAAAATTGACTGATCAAATCAAAGAATGTGGAAAGAGTGATGAATAATATTAAAAGCAATTGAAGAAGGTGCAAGATGGTAATACTACTATGTTTAGATTGGCTAATGATGGTATATTGAGACATGGTACACCATTGTATATCCCTGTTAATGAAGATTTGAAGAAGCAAATTTTAGAAGAAGCTCATAGTTCTAAGCTTTCATACCATCCGAGAAGTACAAAAATGTATAGAGATTTAAAGTAATATTATTGGTGGGTTGGTATGAAGATTGATATAACAGAATACGTGACCAAATGTTTGATATGTCAACAGGTGAAAGTAAAGCATCAGGTACCAGTAGGTTTACTTAATCCATTGCCTATACCAGAGTGGAAATGGGATCAAGTCATGATGGATTTTGTAACCATATTACCTATGACTGAAGCTAAACATGATGTTGTATGGGTGATAGTGGATAGATTGACAAAGATAACTCATTTTCTACCAGTGCGTATGGATTACAGTTTAGTGAGATTAGATGAGTTGTATATTAAAGAGGTTGTCTGATTACATGGGGTCCCATCATCTATTGTATCGGATAAGGATCCATGATTTACATCACGGTTCTGGGGTAGTTTTCAGAGAGCCTTGGGTACTAAAGTATATTTTAGTACTGCTTTTCATCCACAAACTGATGACCAATCAAAGAGAATTATACAAATTCTGGAAAACATGTTGAGGGCTTGTGTATTAGAATGGGAAGATAGCTGGGATAACTACTTATCACTAATTGAGTTTGCATATAATATTAGTTATCAATCTAGTATACAAATGGCTCTGTATGAAGCTCTATATGGAAGGAAATGTAGAACTCCATTACATTGGGATGAGGTTGGTGAGTGAAGATTAGTGGGTTTTGAGTTAGTGCAATAGGCTGAAGAACAAGTAAAATTGATTAAGAGTCGATTGAAAGCTGCTTTCAACAAATAAAAATCCTATGTTAATTTGAAAAGAAGAGATGTGGAGTATAAGGTCAGGGATAAGGTATTTTTGAAGGTGTCATCGTGGAAGAGAATAATGAGATTTAGGCAGAAAGGTAAATTGAGTCCTCGATTCATTGGACCATATGAGATTTTAGAGAGAGTGGGACCGTTAGCCTACAGGTTAGCTTTGCCTCCTGAATTAGATAGAATTCATAATGTGTTCCACGTATCAATATTGAGGAGGTATAGATCAAATCCATCTCATGTGATATCGATAGAAACCATTGAAGTACAACCTGACCTATCATATAATGAAGAGTTGATAAAAACAATGGCTAAAGAAGTAAAATAATTGAGGAATAAGCAGATTCCCTTGGTAAAAGTGTTATGGAATCACCATACTGGATAGGATGCTACATAGGAACGAGAGTCAATAATTCAAGAGCAGTATCCTCATCTCTTTTCCATAGATTCAGGTTAGAATTTTGGGTCAAAATTTTTTTTTAGGGGGAGAGAGTTGTCACATCCACACACATAGCATCCTTGTGTGCTTGCATTTTATGCATATGTTACAACTAAAGATTAATTAGTGCATGAGATATATGAATGATATATGATGCATAAATAATTTGATGTGATAAAAATGAAGGAAATGTCTTATAGAGCAAAGAAATTGCATATGATATGGAAATTTTAGAGACAGGAATGAAAACAAAGTGAAAAGATAAGTATAGAAGTGATTATGCACCAAACATGCAATTTTGGTATGTTTTATTGAATGCCTTGAATGAAGCATTATAATGAAATTAATATATGTTAAATGATGTCTTGGTATGTAAAATGGTAAAATATGATATAAAAGGTATTACATGAAAAGTTAAGGTTATGACAGGAAATTTAATTATGTAAGACTTTTATTCATATTATACTAAATGAGTGGTAAGTGTGGTATGATGTAAGAATGATGTGTTAATTGATAAGGAGGAGAGGAATTAAGATTATGTAAGAAAGTAATTAGGGTTTGCCAAATGTCCATATAGTATTGGACCCTTCCTAGCTTAAGTAATAATAATATAAAAAAAAAGACTTATCTTATTAAAGAGGAAATTAGCCAAATGTTTTACTCCTTCCTTTCATTTCACGTTTTGCTTCTTCTTCTTCCTTTCTTGTTCTTATAACCTAGCTTAACTCAAAACCATAGCAATTCAAGGTAAGACCATGCATAGCTTTTGGGTTCCATGTTATTTTAGTGTTTTAAATGCTTTACTCATGTTTTCTTCTTCTTTTCCTTTTTTTGTTCTTACAAAACTAAATCTTTAAGGCTTTGAAATTCAGGTAAGAGAAATCAAGAAATCAAGATTTTATTCTTCTTCTTCTTTACTTTAAATATATTTCTTTTCTTGAGTGTTTTCTTGTGGTTAATTTTGGTGATCAATCATGGTAGTTTGTGTGGAGATATGGAATCTTGATTATATGAAATTGAGTTTGAATTTGGTGGTGAATGATTATAAAGAAACTGAATTGGTTTCTTGGTTGTTATGGAAGGTACAAGCTAGTGATGTGCTGTAAATAATGAATTATTTTTTATGGATGATTAAACTTTAAATTGTGTTAAATTAATGTTTCTAGTAAGTTTTAGAAGTGATTCTAAGATGATTTGGACATGGTAATGGATTATGAAGCTTAGGGAATCAATTGGAGGTATTTTAGAGTGATCTTCTACTATAACTCTAGCCCACGGTCATGCTTGTGACTTGAAGTCACGGCCATGATAATAGGTTTTCCAAGATTTTTGCCTAAAGTCACGATCATGACAATGAAAGTCATGATCGTGACAGCAACTAGTTTCAACTTTGATGTATGATTTTTTAAACAATGTTTAGAGCTCTTATCGGATGAATTTTGGGGCATGTAATATATTGTTGGAAAGATCTTTGAGTATAGTTTCCAATGGTTTAAGAACTATTTAATTTAATGGTCATCTGTATAGAAAAAAATCTTACATAATGAGTAAAGGTCCTAAAAGGTAAAATGTTTTATGTTAAAAGGTGGTTAAAAAGGGGTAGAATTCTACCTATAACTTGGTATACATTGAAATATTTTTATGTTGCTAATTTTATCCTTAAATTAAATGTTTATTATATAAGTATATATATTTTTAGGTAGGATATAAGTTGAACAATCTTAAGAATCCTTTATGATTGCTTAATTGTGTCAAATCATAGACTTACCTGTAAGGTGATTGGAAAGAAAGCAATGTGATGTGAATCTTTGTATAAATTGTTTCTTTTATTAAGTATGAATACTTTATAATGTTATAAGTGGTTTGAAGGAAGATTTACAAGTACTATCAAGGAATTTGGATAAGGGAAAGTCCATTACAGGTTTGTGTTTTTCACTTTATGACCTTATTAAAGGGTCTTGAAATGATGTCCCTATATCTAAATGTTTATGCTAATCATCTGAGTACCTTACATAGGGTCTTAAAATGATGAGTTCTCACTTCAATGCTTATGATAACAACGTAGTGAGATTATATTATGAACAGTATCATATGATCATCATTGCTTACAATCATATAAGCATGAGTTATGCAACATATCATGAATCATCCATACATAAAGACATCATACGACCACTATCATACGCGATCATGTGTTCATTAATCATATGATATATCATGATGCATTCAAGCATGCAAAGATATTCATGACATCAGAGTGAAGTTATAAGGTGGGTAAGAGAAAAGAAAAGAAATGTTATAGAAAAAGAAACGTACTGGGTCATATAATTAATGGATTCCCTCAAAGGAATCATACAGATACAATGGCTCTCCCAAAGGATATGAGGTTCACAGAACCCTACAGTTATACTAATATTTGGCCTCATACGGGAGTTGAGTATCAGTACTTACAGGGACCTAGTATAAAAATGAATTATGCGTAATATTTCAAAATGAAATAAAAGATTACAAAGAGTTGAGGGAGAGTACACAACATGATTGCATTCTCAAAAGCATACATTATCATCCACATATGGTGAAAATGTAAGGATTAATGATGATGGGTGTATGATATAAATATTTATACATATCACATACATATATGTATACGATGATTCTCTTATATGAAAATTGATGGAGGAAAAGTTACAAAGGACTGCATATGGTATATATTCTATTACTATTATTATCAAATGTTCAACATTGATATAGTAAGATATCCGTTGATGTTCTATGATGACGATACATTGTTTGATGAATATTATATGAAAGCTCATATGGTAATGTCATATTTGGAATACCAAATGCCATATACATATTGTTATAGTACCACTGAGTTATATACTCAGTGTTTGTCATTTGATAAACGCAGGACCTAGTTCAATCGGGGAGTGATAGGAGTAGCTAATCTACAGTTGGCTAAGGTCAGGACTTTTGTAAAGCCCTATCCTGGATGCAGTCTTGACTTTAATAACGTACTTTGAGATGTTATTTCTCATTATGTAGCCATAATTAATGATTTCCTTTCTTAGGAGGTTATTAATTATGTTACAGGAGCATGTTACACCAGGTTGGGATGTGACAAATATTAGGAATTAATTTATTCTTGTTTCATTCTCTTTGATTTATTCTTTCTTTATTTTATTTTGTATTGTCGATAATAATGTTTGGCTAGGTGCTTTTATTTTCCAATCAGAAGCAACATAATTAATTTATTAAAGATCATGTAGGATCAAAACACTTTTAATTTCAATGGTAAATCACTATTCATTTTAACTCTGTAAATCATAAAACCATTATTATTTTTGGAGGTATGTGAAAGGAGCTCGTCCCATATGTTCAATTATAATATATTGCTATGCGAATTGTTTGATCCATAATTATCACTCGACTTGCTAAAGTAGCAATCAAAGAATTAATCGAGGTCAAAGGCATTTAAATATCTTTATGAGTTAGACGATCTAGTTTAAACATAGCGGAGCTAGTTCTTAAGTGTTAATCAGAATCAGGTTCTTCTAATCCTTAATACAATTTCTGGAAGACTGTGTGTAAAGTTGATTCCACCGTGTCTATTTGAAAATTAAAGGTGATTGTAGAGTTGCTTCTTGGTCATCTTAATAATAAGCAAGAATTGGTTCATGCGAGTCTTTCTCGATGTTCTATAACCGATTTGGTGATCTTCGCCATTGAATTATCATTGCATCAATGATCATGATCAAGCAATAATTAATTATGGCTTACAATTAGAAAGTTTCTCCAAATTGATATTTTTCCAAAATCCAAATTCGTTTTATTTATTTATTTTTCTCCGATAAAATCTGAATTCTTTTATTTTATTTTTATTCACAAAGAATCAAAAGATCATTCTGTCCCTGTGAGATCGACCCTTCTTCCATTACTGTAAAATTATTAAATATCTACATTGAGGGAAGTAGGATTTAATTTGACAGTTTCGATACTCGATCAGTAGTCAACCTTTTTGATTCCATCTTACATTATTTTTTATACATGTCACTCATAAATGTGTTCTCTTACATTAGAAGTCAAATGCCACAATTATATGTTAGTGGTGATCAAAGTTCTTTAGGCTCTTGATCTTGCCTTAATCCTATTTTAGCATGCTCTACTTTCCATCTCGTCCCATATGATAAAACAAGTACATGCCCTTACATTCTTTTGGCTAATACATATTCTTCTTCCATTGTTCTAGTGTAAGGTTACATTTTATTCATCTCATTTATGCTCACATGCAATTTGACCCTTTTATAATAGTCATGCAATTTCCCTCCTTTTCTAGCATTTCCATTATCCTAACACATATAACATTAATCACTAACTCGTTCAATGATTTAATCATCATTATTTGGCTAGTATCTCTTCATGAACTTCCATGTACCCATTTCACTTTCTAATTAATACCAATTTTATATGTAATCTACACCGTATGTAATCTAATATATGTCAGCCCTCATTTTATTAAGTTATCTTATTCATTTACTTACAAACACCAGCTCCAATAATAAATAATTGATTTGCATTGAATTAACACCATAATACAACATGCTTCCTCACCCCTTTATAAATTTCATTTGATAATAACATATTGATACTCATGCTAATTCTCTTAATTCTTTTTCAACTGATAAAAGCATTTACTTACAACTATTACCTACACCATTAACTACACATGCATATTTATTATCCTTTGCATAATTTGTAATGATTCATGGCCAAGTTTTCTAAGAACACATTCACAAATTATGTGTTACAATATTCATATAAATTAATTGCTTTGCACCCTTTATGCACGACTACCTTTAATTCACTTAGTTCTAAAATTTATTTTCTATAATTTTGAGCTCAAATTCCTTCTTCTAAAGTAACCAGTATACTCATATAGTTCATAGACAGTTCACTTTCATTTTCCCTTTTGGCCCATGTAATAATCCCATCAACTAATCAAAAATCTTACAGCAAAATCAACTGTCTCATAATCATTTATACATGCATTCCTTTAACCATAAATTTTAAACTATTAGCTTAATTATTTCATATACTTTTATGCAACTTACCGTAATAAATCTTTCTTGACCATCTTTGATTTCCCTTAGCCAAATCCTTTCCTTTGAGTAGCTCAATTAACAGTATGTTCCCTTTCTCAGCTTCAACAGAAAATTAATTATCTATCCATGTTTATACCTAATAAAGATAAAGTGATCATTGTACTACCCACTCACCATTGATTAATTCATTAAAGAGTCAAACTTTGCTTTATATGCAAAATTTTTAATTCAAAGTTCTTTTTCGCTACCTTGCATGAATGTGACATTTCCAACTAATTGGTATAATTTCATGCGTAAAACATGACTACATGCTCTCTTAGATTTCTTATTGATTTTCACAGCCTTTGATCCCTCTCATCCAAACATCATTTACTCAATTATATTTCAATAATCCATTTGCAACTCAATTAATCCCCTTACAAGTTTCATCATTTACTTAATTCTTCACTCACATTCATTATATTTTCTAATAATTTTAATAAATTTCCTTGAACTCCCTCTAGTAACCATAATGATCATTCATCTTAAGCATATAAATTTAACTTAATATAAGTGTGGTTTTGATAACATATATTAATATAATATATATATTGATTACAATATACATAATATGATATTTACCAATATATATTATGATATATGTTGATAAATATGTATATGATATTTACCAATATATATTATGATATATGTTGATAAATATGTATATATCATAGATAAATATATTTATTGTTTAGAAAATATTATATGAGATATATTTACTTATTATATATACTAGTAAAAAAATATATATCATATATATTTATTTACATATAGTTTTTATGAATAGTAAAATCAATACATACACAAAAATAAAAAAATAAAAAAATAAAAAAATAATCAAATAATATAATAAAAAATTTGAAAATAATAAGCAAAATAAAAATAAGAAGAGATTGAATCTCACGAAGAAAATAAGGAAAATAAGAATAAGAAAGAAAATAAGAGAAAAAATGGACAAAGAAAGTGAATAATGTGTTTTGAATAATTATTTCCCAAAATAATGTAAGATGGAAAATATTTCCTAAAATAATGCTTTTTGTCCTATATGAATTTCTTTTTTGTCCTATATGAATTTCTTTCAAAATAAAAACTATCTTCTTTTTACATTTTTACCCCTAGGAAAAACTTTTAATATAATTAGGTCCAAAATAAATATTTGCTAGTTTTATTTAAAGTTATTTTGCAAAAAAATCCAAAAGATAAGAATTCAAAAATTCTTAAGAATAGTAATTTTAAATACTATTCAAATTAAAATTTGTGAAAATAAGTTTTAATGGGTGGCCAAACCGAAAGCTCAAACTCAAGCAATCTTACGGGATTAACATCTTTTGGGAATGTTCAAAATGAAGTAAACCAATTGTTAGAAAAATTTCATTCAATGGGTTCAACTAGAGATTCACCAAAATAAAGAGATGCACTAGCTAACAAAATAGGAAAATTAGTAAACGAAAGGCTAAATGCAATAGAGAGAGACAAATCCTTGAAAGCCCAAAAAGATCCTTAACAGAAAAGGAAAATTTGAAATTAAGAAAAGAAAAAAGTAGTTCCCTTCATTTCAGATCCCATAGCTAAGGCAGCCAATATGGAAAGTAGTAATTTGACTCAAGACTTTAGAAAGTCATTAGGACTGGTAGAAGAAGCTCCATTGCACATTGATGATAGGACATTCAATGAACTTCTATCTACAAAGAAAGCTATGTACAAGCCTAATTATCCCCATAGAACCAAAGAAGAGTTTATACCTCGGGATAACCCTCTTAGGCCTGTAATAAGCCTAACAGCCTTTTTGAATCTTGATTGTGAAAAGCATGCTTCTGAAAGAATTGATGAATGGATTACTATGATCAAATTCACAATTAAGTCAACATCGTACACCCCAGCAGGTGCTTACGAATTGTGTAAAACTACAATGGTAGGAAATGTACAAAAATACTAGGAATCATTAACAGCACACACTTCTGTCAAAGAAGAAATTGAAAAGGAAGTAATAACAGACAAAGTGTTAGTTATAGTGGTTAATGCTTTGAAAAGAGAATTTTATGGTTTTTCTTTATCAATAGAATCATTAAAAAAGGAACAATCTTTAATGGCTTTGATGAAAATACAAATCTGTGATATGTGTTTCTTTGATAATTTTTCTTATGAATTTCAAAAGTACTATTACAATCTTGACTTGGCTTCTCAGAATTATATGTCAAAATTATTTTTTGCTAAATTGCCTAAACCATGGCTCAAAGTAGCAAACACATCTTTTCAATTACTCATAAAAGATGATAAGGTTGTAGATGGTCTAGGTGGACGAATCCAAGTAGTAAGATATGCCATGAGAAAAGCATGTACTGAACTCCAAGTAAGACAGGATGCGAAACACCTTCCTTACTTGAATAGGAGTTATTGTTCTCAGGTTGAGTATGTTCCTGGTAGATATGGATATTCTTCAGGATTAGAACAAAAACCTAGAATAGGGTATTCTTCTAAGAAAAAATTCAAAGGATATAAGAAAAGAAGAATATTGAGAAAAGATAGAGAGGTTAGAAAATTTTTTAATATGCCTTCTAGGTTTATTAAAAGAAGAACCAACCTTAAGGATAAAGAAATAATATAAACATTTAAGAAAAAACATGGAAGAGAACCTAAATGTCTAAAAGAAAAACCTCTAAGCAACTATAACTATTGTTGGATGTGTGGTGCAAAAAACTATAAGGTTGACACTTGCTCATAGAAAAACAAAAGGAAAGAAAATCTTCAAAAAATATTCTTTAAGGATGAGAGTCTAGTGTATAAACCAATAGATAAAGAAGATTTATCTAATGTAAACTTTGAAATAGATTCAATGTATGAAGTAGTTTTAGAATATGAAACTGACAATGATGAATCTGATTTATGGCAAGCACAAATATTCATGATGAATTTAGAAGAAGCTGCCATAGATGAAGAGATAATCCCATTAGATAATGCTCTGGTAGACATCAATACGAGGATCAGGTTATATGGAATGGAATGGAAACTATCTAAGGTAGACATCAATGCTATTTACAGCAAGTCTAGATTTAATTTTAAATCTATTATAGATGTCTCCTAAAGTGAGTCAATGGCTCAGGTTTCTAGTACAGAATTAGAAACGTTGGATATCCCCCTGATCAATCTCACAAAAATCAAAGATATGACAAATAAGGCAAAAGGAGAATATAAGTACATTTATGTAGGCTTAGTCCAAGTAGAATTAGTTCCTTTATTTAATCTCCCAGCGAAAAGTCCAGTGATAGTAGCTATTCTAGATAAAAGATGGAAAGAATTCAAAGATCAACTGATATCAAGAGTATAGACCAATCTTGCTAATAGTCCTATCTAGTTCCAAAGCCATCCAAACTACCTTATGGCTTTGAACGATAAAACATTGGGAAACTCTTTGACCCTAAGGATAAAGTCAAACAAGATGAATACAATGAGTTCCTAGGCCAAATACTTGGCATATCACACTAGGATTACTTTCAGATTAATTAATTCAACTAATCTTGGAGTGAAGAACATTTCTAAGATAACAGAATTGTTTGAAGAAGGTTTAGACAACTATAAGCAATTTCATAGAAAAGAAATCAATCCTGTTGAACTTAGCTGGCCTAAAAATTAGTGTTAACTAAACCAACTAAAAATTCTAGATCTATAGGATCTTCTTAAATTTCATAAAAGGGTAAAAACATTATCCTTAGTTTAGAAGAACCTATGAGAGGTTTTACAATCTCTGATCCTTAACTTAGGAACTACCTTTCAAAAAGTTCATCCTCGAGACATGACTTTAGCAACTTCTCATATAATCAAACTCCAAGGAGGTCAATTGACATACCTAGGAGAAGTATCTCTGACACTTCATCAGTAGAAAGTCATGAGGAACCTTTGAGTAGAAGACCAAGATAAAATCAAGAAGGAACTTCTAAAACACAAGAAGAGGATGGTCAATCATCTGATAATAGGAAAGTCATAGGATACAAAGAACTAGTATTCCTATATTTGCAGCAGATGATGACGATCAGGAACACATTAGGGCAATGAGACAAGTCCCTATAATTCCTAAGGTTGTCAAAGAAATACAAAAGATTTCTCAACAACGTTCCATTCCTTTCAATGAGGTATGGAAAATGGTATCCCCAAATCCAATGGCATCACAAAAAATCTTTAGCCTAGAAGAAACAAGTTTGAGCACATACATTGAGGTAGCATTCAAATTTCCAGGCTATTATGATTATTCTTTAGATGCGTTGATAGACATAGGAGCAACAATCAATAGTGCACAAACTAATGCATTACTTGATGAAAGGTGGCATCAATTATCAGAACTTATGGTCCTTAGGATGGCAGGATGAGAGCTAAATGTGGTTACTTATTATACAACACAAGTTCCTATCACAATAGGCGATGCTCAATTTACAATTGATAAACTCTTAGCCTTTCCAGACTTAGATACAAACATTATTTTAAGAAATGTTTTCTTAAAATAACATTGCCCCTTTGTGTAAGATAAAACTTTGGTTGCTTTTGCAGGAGTCAAGATTCAAATCCTAGTAAAACCAAAACTTAAACTTAAGTTTAGATTTTACCCTATTTAAATATCTGAAATATGTGGAACAATTCCTTGTGAGCCAGCCTTTAGAGTGCTTGCACAGTATGGTGAATCTTGGCTAGAACACTTATTTGAGTCAAAAGATAATGATACCAATTGGTATGAATAGTTATATACTGAGACACAAGGTATAATAGAAAAACCTATTATACGTAGCATACAGTTAACTGGAAAAAAATGGGATAAGTTCTTAGTTAAGCTTGTTGATAACTTTAGTGAAGATCCATTAAAGTTATGGGTTCTAAATGGCATCAAAGCCAAACTAGAACTAAAAGATCCAAATATTATCATCAGAGCAAAAAATATAACATATACTGGAGAGATGATAGAAGAATTTGAAAAACAGATTCCTGAACTACTTGAGAAAGGATTAATTAGGGATAACATAAGCCCTCTCATTCTAGTCCAACCTTCACGATATTTAATCATGCAGAATAAGTAAGAGGAAAAGCAAGAATGGTTATAGATTATCGTCAGGTAAATAGTGTTACCAAAGATAATGGCTATAAGATTCTTATAGCAGGAGATGTCATAGATAGGTTAAGTATTAAACAACCTTCCATTTTTTCAAAATTTGATTTAAAAAGTGGATATTGGCATGTCAAGATGGGAGAAGACTCAATACCTTTAATAGCATTCAATGCTTCTCAAGGAATGTATGAATGGTTGGTCATGCCATTTGGATTGAAAAATGCACCTGGCATACTTCAACGAAAAATGGACAATGCTTTCAAAGCATTGAAAAAGTTTTGTATGGTCTATATAGATGATATGTTGGTATTTAGCAACAATGAAACAAAACATATGAGCCACTTAGAACAAGTGACTGATATCTTTAAAAGAGAAGGTATGATTCTATTAGAAAGAAAGATAGAATGGTTCAAATAACGTATAAAGTTCTTAGGAATAGAAATAGCTAGAGGTAAGGTATAGTTACAAGACCATATATCAAAAAAGATAGCTATGTTTCTTGATGAACTAGAGGATAGAAAGAAAGTACAAAGGTTTTATGGACTTGTTAACTATACTCGATAATTTGTTAAAAATCTATCCAAATACTTGGGTAAAATTTCAAAGAAAACTTCTAATAAAACAGCTTAGTATTGGGATGAGGAGGATACACAAGCAATAAGAGAGGTAAAAGAGAGAATGAGAAATTTGCCTTGTCTAGAATTACCTTCAGATACAGATGAATTAGTTTTAGAAACAGATGCTTCATATAGTAATTGAGGTGTAGTCCTTAAGATTAATATTGTAGATGGATCTTACTACAAAGAACAAGCTGTGTTGGATATGCAAGAAGCAAGGGCATACAAGGAAGCAATGCTCATCCAAAAGTAAGAAAGCTGAGAGCACAGGCTCTGAAAGCGAAAGCTTTGATCCTTCAAGGACTGTAAAGAAAGCAAGGATGTCAACATAAAGTCTTTATTGGCATTGCAAGCACACGAGACATTGGTCTTCAATGTGCCCACTAAAAATAGCAGATACTCAGTTGGTAAAATGGATAAAAGAATCGAAAGCCAATGGAATCAATAGATGGTTGACCTTAAGACTTGAAACAAGGGGAAAGAAAAATCTCCAGGAAGAACAAGCCTGAAAGAATAAGCAAGCTCAGAGAAAGCCCAATTCTGGTGACAGTAGTCATGGTGTAACATCTAAATATCCAGTAATGGATGAAGCACTATCTGATGATGATCTTCTAGAAGAAGAGGAAAACTGTCACATCCGAACCCAGTGCAACATGCTCCCATAGAATAGTTAATAACCTCCTAAACAAGGAAATCATTAACTACTTTATAAGGATCTGTCTATACATTCATGTCTTTATATTTTGTTCTTAAAACATTTAAATTGCATACATCAAACATTTACTGTCATATAGAAATAGCTGTAGCCTGAATGATATCAATACCTAGTTTGTACTCTCAATACATCCTCAAACCATCATTCAACACATGTATTATGTATAACCTTTAAACACAAAATGATAATATTGATAATACACATAAGAAAAGTATGTTACACAGTGTTATTGCCACTAAGGTTAACTTAAATAAGTTGCATAAGTATGTATACATAATGGAGTATATTATACAAGTCCAGCCTGTGTCTAGGATAGGGCTTTATGAAAGGCCCGACCTTAGCCAACTGTAGATTAGCTACTCTTGTCACTCCCCAACTGAACTAAGTCTTGCATTCATCAAATGATAAATGCTGAGTATAAAACTCGATGGTGCTATAAAATGAGTAAATGACATTAATTCAGATCATGAGACAATAATAAAAACATTCATAGTAACTCTTTATTCATTCAATCGTATTCATACATCACCATTTGCCATCCTTTATAACTTTTTATCCATCAATCATTATATAAGTAATCATTATATGTGGATGAATATGTATGCTTTTGAGAATGCATACATGTTGTGCACTCTCCCTCTATCTCTTTATATTTTCTTTTTTCACATTTTGAATATTGCGCATAATTCCCTTTCGTACTGGGTCCCTCTAGGTACCGGTACTCAACTCTCATAGGAGGCCATTTCTCAATATAATTGTAGGTTTCTATGAACCTTATCTCCAGTAGGAGAGCCATTGTATCTGTACGATTCCTTGAGGAATCCATTAACTATATGACCCAGTGCATTTCTTTTTCTGTAACATCTCTTTTCCTTTCTCTTTTCCACCTTATAACTTCTCTATCATGTCATGATAATCTTTGCATGCTTGAATGTATGGATGTTGCATGACATGATGCATAAATGATGCATTGATGATCACACTGTACCATTCATAGCATAAACTCTTTACTTTGCTATCCCAAGTAGTCAACTGACTTATATCCATTAAGAACCCTATATGGGTTCATAACGGGAATAACATAAACATTTAAACATATGACCATCAGTTCAAGATCTTAGATAAGGTCATAAAAAGGAAAGCATGAACCTCACATACTATCTAATAAAACATGTATCCATATGTTTATATCAAGGTAAGTAAGAACTCACCCACTGATTCAATATTAAAGAATCAGCTAATAAATAGCACAAACTTGCAATGGACTTCCCCTTATCCAAAACCTTTGATGGTACTTGTAAATATTCCTTCAAACTACCTATAACATTACAAAATATCCATACTTAATAAAAGAAAAATTCATACAAAGATTCACAGCACATTGCTTTCTTTCCAATCACCTTACTAGTAAGTCTATGACTTAACATAATTAAGCAATCGTAAAGGATTCTTAAGATTTTTCCACTAATATCCTACTTAAATATATATATACTTATATGATAAACATATAATTTAAGGATAAAATTAGCAACATAAAAAGGTTTCAACGTATACCAAGTTGTAGGTAAAATTATATCCCTTTTTAACCACTTTTGAACATAAAACATTTTATGTTCTAAGACATTTGCTCATTGTACAAGACTTTTTCCTAATCAAATGACCTCCAAATTAAATAATTCTTAAACCATTGAAAACTAGACTCAAATATCTTTCCAGTGATATATTACATGCTCTAAAACTCATCTGATAAGACTTCTAAATGTTATTTACAAAATCAATTATTGAATGTTGAAACAGGTTACTGTCACGATTGTGGCATCAACTCCACGATTGTGGACTTAAGCTGGAAATTTGCAAACCCACTGTCACAATCGTGGCATCAACTCCAAGATCGTTGCCGAGAGTCCTAGCGCTATCTTTATCCAAAAATCACTTTAAAACACCTCTAAATGACTCCCCAATCATCCTAACCCATTACCATACTTTAAATATCATCAAAATACTTCCAAAACTTGCTCAAAACATCAATATAACACCATTTAAGGGACTTCAACAAAGCTATTCTTATTAAAAGTTTTAAAATAATTCTGGAAAAGATAGCTTATGATCATGACTAGTTAATTCTAGGAGATACGAAGATGTTCATGTCCATGCCAAGGAATAGTTTGCTTAGTTTAGTTGCTCAAAATCCAGAGTTTGAAGTAGGAAGACAGAGAGCAATAGATTTATGACACAAACTTGAACAAAAGCATCCTAGCTTGAACTTTTAAACTAAAACGTTCGATCAATGGCTGAGGATCAATGGAGAAATGCATCATCAAAGGGAAATTCAAAAAATAAGATTGGAGGAAGAAGAAGACCCAGAAGAAGATGAAGACCCATATGAAATTGACATGCAAGTTGTCATGCATGATGCCTACTGATAGGCAGGTGGCCAAAATGCCACGAATAGGATAAGATAAGAAGAAATCTTATCTCTACTGGTAGAGATGACCCTCTTATTTGTCCGATTGTAATATTATTTTATGACTAGTAGATACTAGATTGTGATTTATTACTTTTCACTGTGTGCATGTGATAAATATGTAAAGCTGGCCAAAACAGTCTAAAGACACCAACTATATCACTTTTTATTTTAGTCAGTTTATAAAAATAATAGAGATTTCTGATATAAAGGAATCTAGGGACCACTATCTGTCAAAATAATTTTGTAAGTGTGCCACTTGACATTGTCGGTCATTTTCAAATTATTGAGTGTATTATTTTACTTTTGAGCTGGCAAATGGTACTAGAGGCACCAGCTTTGTATTATAAATATTTTTTAGCTCATTGAGTTTGAGGAGGAGAAATATATCCAAAAACTTATTTCTAAAAACTCTCAAGTTCTCTGAAATTCTTAAAACTTTTTATCTTTTATTCATGTCTTCTACCATAATCGAAAAATTTGTTGATAGTTTGTGTCTTTTAGATTTTACAAATTTAAGAGTTATTAGAAGCCTGAGACAGGAACTTGCAGAAACAAGAAAAGAAGTGTGTGATCAACATATTGAATACCACAACGAGCATTGCGACTGCAAAGAAGCAGAAAGAATATTAACATTGATCAACCATATCATCGATTTTTTGGATAACATTCTAAACTTCTGTGTACCTTGATATATTGCTACTAAACGGTCTATTTTTGAAAGAGTACTTGCAATAAGTCCTGAAAGAGAAAGAAGGGCAACCAGAGTACAGAAGAACTTTCAACCCATCAGGGTAGTTGCTGGTGACGAGCAAGAAGTAGTATAAAGCTTTTGTTGCAGAAGCTTAGTGGACCCAATCTACTAAAAGGTACATGTCTCTATCCTTGTAAAAAATATAAGAAGTAAGGGCCTGAAAGAAGGTCAGTAATTCGTGGAATATAGAAGTGTTATGATAATTGTGTTATGTCAAATACTTGTTCTCATCCTGATTGTTTTCATTTAGACCATGAAGTAGGAAAAGATCCTATTATAGGTTTGTTAAATTTTATTATAGATCGTGTTAGTGATTTATCTATAGCTCTAGAAAAATTAAATCAAAAAATAAATCAATTTTTAAATAATTTAGAGGAAGCAGTTTCAAGGTAAAAAGAATTTGAAGGATTTTTCATTGAAAATCGATCGCCTTTAGGATTTATTACTAGGACCCGTTATTTAAATAAATATGAAGAACTAGAAAAAATTAGAAAATCTAGAAAATAAAAATAATAGTTAAATTTGTTTTAAGATCCTTGAGTAATTCTTAGTTAATATTGTTTTTTTGCTTATAAGAGTAGACTCCCCTTGATTGATACCAGAGCCTAGAATAGTTAATTAAGATTACAATAGGTTTGAAAGATAATTAAATAATAGGGACTAAATTGAACTTTTTTCATTTTTTTAAATAAATAAATAAATAAATATATATATACATATATATACATATATATATATATATATATATATATATATATATATATATATATATATATATATTTATATATATATATATATTTGTAAAAAATAGGAATTAGGAGTTTGAAGAGAAATAAGTAAGAAATAAGTAATGGGTTACCGATTTTGAATATACAAAAACAACTCATATTAGATTGATAAATATTTTTAGAATTACATTATAATAGGAATAAATTTTTAAAGCCATATGTTTTAGGTCATTGTCTCAGAAAAAATATAATAAAAATTTAAATTTAAAAGAGTAATAATGCAATTGTATAATAAGAAATGATAAAAATTTAAAATTTAAAAGATAATACTATAATTGTATAATAAAAAATCATAAAAATTTAAATGTTATAATTAGAAAATTAATTGAGACTTGGCGATTAAGAATTCAAAATATGCACGGAATGGGGTATAACCTATAAGTTACATGTTAATTGGATAATTTGGCCCAGTTTTATTCGTGGATACGTCAATTAATCGTGTTAAGTAGCATTACTCAACCTATAAATTCTGTAGCCTTTGGCTTGACCGTAATTAGTAGACAAAATCGGTCATATGTCATCCCTTCCGGCTAAATAGAAGAGGGAAAAGAAAATGAGAACTAGAAATGCAGACGCTACGAAATCAGTAACCCCTAAAAAAACGACGCCGTCAAGGAAATTGGCCACCAAAACCACTCCCGACCCGGCGACGGCGTCAGGATCTTCTACTCCCAAAACATCGGAAGTGAAGCGCACCGCTACCCCCAATGCTAAACAACCTAAAACCAACGAATCCGCCTCTTCCTCGCCTCTTAATGATTCTGAGTCAAAACATGATCAGTCTGCAGGTATACGAATAGAACAATTTTAGGTCTTTCTTTTTTTAAAAAACATAAAGTGAAGTTTCTGAGAATTTTTTACTGTAGATTTTGAAGACCTCATTTTGTTAATTGATGACATGCAGTACACTTTGTATTGTTATAACAGTTGAGAATCTTTATTTTTATTTCCAATTACTAGGAAAAAGCTTATCAAATTGAATCGGATTGGATTGAAAAGGGTTGTTTTCGATGGATCCATATCACGATTAGTGATAGATTTTACGCTAGCAGTCACTCTAATATCAAGTTACCTTACCTTTACTTTGGGACTGCCTAAGTACTAGGATTGGATAGATAAGTAAAAGATAATTTTTCGAGTTACTACTTGGCGCTGATGTTTTATAATGTGCATTATTTTGTGTAGTAGTCGTACAAACATCAGTGACACCTACTGAAGCCAAAGTTGCGCCAAAAAAGAGAACTGTGGTGAGGAAAGTAGTGAAGAAGGTGGTTAAGAAAGTGTCAGGAAAGCCTAAAACTCCTGTTGGCGTAAAAGAAGTTGTTACTGAGGGAACAGCAAAGCTATCTGTGGAGAAGCAAGAAAATGTTGAGGATAAGAATGAAAATGGTGCGAAGAAGGAAGTGGAACCTGCTTCTGAGATGGTAGGAGAATCCTTGAAGGAAGATGTGATTGCTAGTGAATTGGGAGAAGATGTTGTAGGAGGCTTTGAGGAATATGTGGAGAAAATTGAAGAACCTTCAACTGAATCTACAAATACAACAGAAATTTCAGCAAGAGATGCGAATGAGAAGGTGGAAATTGCAATGGTTGTGGATATGGTTTCTGATGAGGTTATTGAGTTTTCTAAGAATCAAGAACCAAGCAGTGTGGATAAAAGAGAGTTAGTAGATGAAGGAATTAAGGAGAGTGAGATAAAAGAGGAGATAAAAGTTCAGGCTAGTGAGACTGAAGATGCCATTAAGGCTGAATTGCGAGGACAGGATACTCAAATTGTCCAGCAGGATGAATATGGTGGCGATGAGGGTTACGGGGAGTATGCTGACCGAGTGGATCTTGATGACAATGGTGAAGATGATTTTGTAGAAGAGGATCCAGAGGAGCCCATTGAAGAAACAGAGGCATTAACAGAGGAACATAAGGAACTAGCAGCTGCTGTGAAGGAGCGCAAGAACAAGAAAGAATACGAGATATTTGTTGGTGGTCTGGATAGAGCAGCTACAGAGGAAAACGTGAGAAAGATTTTTGAGACAATTGGTGAAGTTGTTGAAGTTCGATTGCATAGGAATCTTTCAACAAATAAGAGTAAGGGATATGCATTTGTGACCTTTGCAAACAAGGAACATGTTAAACATGCTTTGACGGAAATGAAAAACCCTGTGGTTTGTGTCGCTCCATGGTTTTGTTTACCAGTATTTTAGTTTTATTCTAACTTCACATCTGCAGATTTGTGGGAAGCGATGTGGAACAGCACCGAGTGAGGACAATGATACTTTATTTTTGGGAAATATATGCAACACATGGACAAAGGAAGCTGTAAGTGTTCCCAGAGATCTGGTGCGTAGCTAGTTGGTTAACTCCTTTATTGTCCACTGATGTTTAATAAAATGTTGGGTGGCAGATAAGGCAGAAGTTGAAGGATTACGGAGTTGAAGGTGTTGAGAACATAACACTTGTTGCAGATGTTCAACATGAAGGGCGGAGCCGTGGTTTTGCATTTCTTGAGTTTGATTGCCATGTTGATGCCATGCATGCATACAAGAGGCTTCAGAAGCCTGATGTGGTATTTGGTCATCCTGAGAGAACTGCCAAAGTGGCATTTGCAGAACCTATACGTGAGCCTGATCCAGAAGTTATGGCCCATGTGAAGACTGTATTTCTTGATGGGCTTCCTCCGCACTGGGATGAAGATCGTGTTAGGGAGCACTTGCATGGTTCTGGTGAGATTGTGCGAATTGTCCTTGCTCGAAATATGTCAACTGCCAAGAGGAAAGATTTTGGATTTGTTGATTTTTCATCCCATGAAGCTGCCATTGCTTGCATTGACAGAATAAACAACATAGAATTGGATGATGGGAACTTAAAGGTAGTTACTCGTTGCTTTGGCACCAAATTACATTTCAGTTCACATGCCACATGCCATCATGAAATTTCAGAAGAACATTGTTTCGGTTCATTCAAATCTGGTTCTTTTTTGTTCCTTTTTTCCTTTTCTTAAACCTTTTTTTTGCAGTGTTTCATAAATCATTATAGATAACTCAATGTATAATGTTATACTGCCATGCTTTGTCAATTATCGTTGTATTGTGGCATGCTTTGTCAGAAAAATCAGAGTTGCGTGGTAGACAATAACTTCTCTTACTTGATGTCTAAACTTGAAGCCATTTTTGTGCAAAATGAGTTCATGCTGTGCTTATCAATTTACAGACGAGAGTGAAAGCCAGGCTCTCAAATCCTATGCCCAAAACTCAGGCTGTTAAGGGTGGATTATGTGGTGGTTTTCTCATAGATCGCTCTGGCAGTGGAGCCTCTTCAAGATTTGGTATTCCCTTAGTTCTATGTATTAGAATATTTCTTATTGTCTGCAAGTTATTTCCTGTTGACTTGTTAGGCCCCCTTCAGCAGGAAGGACTTTTGGACGGGGTGCACATCACTTCAACTGGGGAAATTTCCAGCGTGGTAGAGGTTTCTATCATCGGGGACGTGGTCAATCAAGTAGAATGGGTCCCAATGAGTACGATTTCAATAACCGAGATGATGGCTTTCATGGGAGGCAAATCACTGGGCAAGGTCTCTCCTTCTCTCTCACCCTTCACTTTCTTCATGTGTACCCTCCCATGCAATGATCTTTTGGTGTTATACAGAATCTGATACAATATATGAATTTAGGAGGGAGAAGGGGTTCTGTAAGAGGCGGTTACCATCCTCGAGGCAGAGGTTTTACTGGTGCTGGGCCATCAAGAACTAATTTTAATAGACCTTGGTATGATTTCCCTAGCAGAGGTCATGTAGACCAGGCCTCATCTAGAAGGCAGCCATTTTCTCCAGCAGAAGCCTTTGATAGACCTTATACTGGAAGGAATTTTGATGACTCTTATTTCTATGATGACAATGCACGTGGGATGAAGAGGCCATTTTACATGACTGTAATTTCGTTTATCCTTTTTACCTTACCTTTTGTACCTTTTGCTCTCATCCTTTCAATTGCCTAAACTATATGCAACATTTGGTCAGGTCATGTTTATCTTCATTGTTTTTTGGTTGATGTTCATGTTCTACGTATTATGGCTGTTATATTCTCTTCATTGTCTCATCTATTTATACTGTTTAAAATTTTCCTTTGCATTAGGATCCTAGTCCTGATTATGCAGAACCTAGTAGGCATCGGCCAAGATTAGATTACTCTGATTCAGCAGTTCCACTTCGTGGAGCACATTATCATGGTATGATGTTTGTGCAAATATTGAAATCATAGGAATTTGTTGTCTTATGTTGTCTTTTGGTTTCTAACGTTTGTTATTTTTGCTTTAATTAACCTTTAGATACTTATGGAGCCAGCAGTGATCCTTATTCTTATGGTTATAGTGGTTCTGATGTAAGTAATCAATATCTTGTCCCAATCCATATGAAACCTTTGGTAGTTTGATAATATTTTTTTTTGTTGTATTTCAGTATGGTGCATATCCACCTTATTATAGGGATGATGGTCCATACCGAAGTGGTTACTATTATTAGGTGCATGAACACTTGGTAATGCCAAATACCTTGCACTCTTTTAAATTTTTCCATGCAGAAAGTGAACTCTTGAATCATATTTGATGCCCCTACCTTTAATTATTGTCTAGGTGGCATTGGAGAAGCAGGTTGCACTTCCTTGGTTGCAGGCAGATGGCTTGCGGTTGAGAAAAATTTAATTTGTGCTATCTTTTCTTTGTACTGTCCTGTTTATGTTTCCCCTCTTGATTCTCTGTCCTAGCTGGCTTGGTCTCCTTTACCATGTGGAATATATCATGTAGTAATTTGAGTTATTTAAGTGACTAGATTAGATTATGTCTCAGAACATTTAGGCTAATGATTTTCTCTATATTTTGGAGACTGGAGTAGGCATTTTCATTTATGATCTAGGGTTGAACTGCTGGAGGACTTGCAGGACGGGATGTGTGCTGAATTGCATTTTTTGGTCCTCTATTATCATTATGATCTACACATGAATAATTTTAAATCTGAATTGGTGACTTTATTTCATGGAAGGACAAACTTTAGATCACAAAGTCCTCAAAGTTTATATTAAGCATGCTCAAAAGTGCTGTGTGGAGACTATCTTGCGCTTTTGTGACAAAATAAAAAGCTTTAGAGCGTACAGTACGCCTAATATGTAGGACTTATAAGATCTGAAACCTACCATCAGATCTAAAGTTGCTGTTATGGTGTAGAATCTCAATAAATGTCAAGGGTGATCGAGTTACACTTGGAGCATTGATTTTGATGTCATCGCCTTGATTATCCAATTAAAAGGTTTCTTGAAATTTCTTGTTTTACAGATTTCTTTGGCAGTTAATTTAACATTATGTGTCTATTCTGAAAGCTCTTTTCGAGGTGATCATCCCAAGTGAATTTGAGATCTTAAAAATACCTTATCTTCTTCCAGTGCTTGAGGTGCTTAAATTGATTGGGTTCATTATTTTATTTGGTGATTTTAGTCGTACCAATTTTACATGTTATGAGAGAGATCCTTATGGTAGATCTCAAAAAGGGACATCCTTTCTGTGAACAGGACTTTCTGGTAAGACATACTTTTCTTGTTTGGAGAATGGTGTTTAAAAATTGTTTTTATTATGATTTTTGGTGCTGCGTAAATGGAGAAATGACGTCTGTCTGTCTCTTAGGAAACAAAGTTTTGATGGTATAGTACTCATTCCTCCTCAATGTAAATAATTGAAGCATTTGTCACAGTTTGTGAGCATTTTGATGGGTGGTAAGGATGCAGAATTCAGCATATTGTTTGTGATACTTTGGATGGGATACTCTTATAAGTTTGGTTTATAGTCAATGCGGAGTTGCTGTAATCAAACTGGCCGTTGCCATGGTTGATCTAAATATAGATAATATATATTAGGCTACTCTTCCAAGGTGGCAGATGTAAACTACAACATGGAGGATTTTGTAGTTAGTGAAAAAGAAATTCAGCTCTTGATTTTCTTGGGCACGATCAAACTCTTGAATGATTATTGCATGTGATGTAAGACATGATTGGTTCTACGTTTATCATTAGCTTTTCTCTTTTTCATCAAATTCTCTGGAATCATCATTTGCAAGACCTAGGCAGGTTGTGTAAGGAAATAACCTTGTGTTGGTTTAGAGAAAGAAAAGCAAGGTGGAGGATTAACTAAAACCAAACTGGTCGGAAGTGGCTACCAGTACCAGTCTTGGTTTTCAGTTTCATAGGTTAGCTTTATAATCCATGATGGAGGATTGACCAAGTAATTATGTTTGTTCAGTGCGTGTTATTGCATATTGTTTTCACTTCATTAGTAGGCTAATGCCTTGAACTTAATATTATTTGTCAAGACACATCGTCTGGTATTGATAGATTGTAGAATCCATGGTGGTTGTGTGCCTGCTTTTATACACAAGCACTTGCACATACTCACTTTACTACATGAGAATAAGTGATACCAATAGGTTGGTCTTACCACGGTTGAATCTTATCCTGTAGGTTCAAGACAGTATGTCATTAATTTCTTTTTTCTTTTTCTTTTTTAGTTTGTGTCCAATCTAAATTGACCAAGACCTTTCTTGATCCGTCTCACTTGTAGCCGGCTGCTCTGTTTTTTCATTTTAGTGACTAAATTAAATGTTTGGTTCTAATGAATTCCAAAAATTGTATGGAATTCATTTATTAATTTCAATCAAATGTGTTTGGTTTAAATGAATTTTAAAATTTTTATTATAAAATCATTGATAGGAATTCATTTATAAATGAAAACAAAAATGAATTTCTCAAGAGAATTGATTCAAACAAAGCCTGCCTGCATAGATTCGAGAACTGCTTTTCCAGCATCTTGTTTGTGAAATCGCACAAGATCTCAAGGTACAAAGTTTTCCTGTAGCTTCAGCCTTTGCAATCAATTTAGTAACGTGTTGTGATTCAATCATTAATGTCAGACTTTTGCTTCTTGTTAGACGGATTTGAGGTATCAGAGCCATGCAGTTCCTGTTGGTTTATTTGAGGACACTAATGTGTGCGCAGTTTATGCTAAGATATCCAACTCCCCAGGTGAAAGAACCTAAATGCGTTTCGTTTTGGTTCTGTTCGTGTTCTGCTTTTTCTCGTACCTGAACTGACAAATATTGGTAGTCACTTGGTGAATGTGGGGAATCCCTTTGCTCCCCTCCTTATGGGCAGGTCTTACGGGTCACTAATTTCTTACACCAATATCTCTACGAAGAATATACATATGCTTCTTATTTGGGATGAAGCAACTCTCACGACTACATGATAAGTAGACTAGCGTATTTTACTGCCGTTGTTTTTTTCGGGTTTGGTCGCATATTACATGTCTGTTGTTTAGACGTTCCCTTGGTATTGGAGATTTTAATGAGAAGAAATGGTATTATTGCAATTTTAACTATCAAAATATTCCATGGAATGAAAACGAAGCTAGACAGATGATGGATTCCATTTGAAAGACACTTCGTGATAAAACAATGGGAAAAGGATTAAAAAATAACCTGAGCAAATATGTTACTAAATTATTCTCCAAGGAGCAAATATGTTCCTAAGGTTTTGGAACGGAATATGTAAGTATTTTGACCAAAAATAAAATTACTCTTGGAATATTTATAAAGGAATAAAATTAATTAAAAACATTAAAATCAGTTAAAAATGAAGGTATTAATATAGAATTAATTAAATAATTAGAAAATATAAACATTACTATTATGAACAATTAAAAAATATAAAAATCACTAATATAAAATATAATAATGTAATTGAGTCTTAGTAAATGTAGATCAATAAATTGGAAAATATTGAATAATTAATAAAATATTTCATCAGAAAAATAAAAATAATGATTAATATATGTACAATATAAAATATATAAATGAATACATACAATGAATAAATATTGAACAAATCAATTATAATCTCAAAATTTTAAATTGAAATATAATAAATATGAGTAGAAGATCATATAATTTTGTGAAATAATTATAGTAGTAAAATTTCGAGGTGCTTAACAGTTATAAAAAGATGAGTTATAAAAACATCTATAAATAGAGTTAGAATATCATTACCTTTAGTAAAGATTGTGTTAGTAAGTCATTTGAAGTTGCTCGTTGAAGCGTGATGAGAATAAAAAGAATTCTTAACTTGTCTTTGTTGTATATCAGATACAACATATATATATATATA
>CANYBF010278504.1:0-12728 GCA_948192965.1 Dalechampia spathulata
GTCATTATCTAAAATTTGTATTATCATCATTATTTTAAATATCAATATCATCTCAATATATTATATCATCATAATCATATCATCATAAATCAATTAATATAACTACCATGATATACTTTATCATAACTTATAAAGTACCCCCTAAGGAAAAAAAATCATGTTTAAATTTAATTTTAATCATTTATGTCTATATTTAAAATAAAAGAATAAAATGAAACATGTAATCACATGTTAAAATTAAGTTAAGTTCATATTTACCTGCCGATATTAAGGAATCAGCTAAAAAGCACAAACCTGATTTTGATTTCCTTTTTAACATTCCCAATGATTTGCGTTGAATTATCCACTGAATCATATAAATCACAAATTAAACATTCATCTTTAATTAACAACTCTAATTCCATTATTAATAATTTACCACTCATATAAACATACATATTCCACTGAATACCAATCATTTGAACAAATTATTAAAATTCACATATCATAACTTAATATAAATTAGAAAATCACCTTAATATTTATGATCATATCACTATTTGTATTTATTGTATCATTATTCATATCTGTTAAACTTTCATTTATATCCAGTACAAATACTTAACAGCTTCTTATTAACATACCATTCATATACTTCTATTAATATTTATTCAATATCCTTATTAATATCATCACTCAATTATATAATATTTAGCTATCATCGTATATCTTCTTATATCATACTTATTAAACCTTTCATAAATATAATATCTCCCTTTTTAATATAAACATTGTTTATTTTAATCCATAAATCTTTTAATAATATTATAAAGATAATGCCTTATCATATCTTATTTAAAAATTATTTAATTAACATCTTAACTTCATTAACGTACCTTTAAATATCACTGTCATATAACCCTTCTTCTTTACTAATCAATAACTTAATTTAATGTACAAAGTCCTTTAAATTATTATCTCAACCTCCAATTCCTTATATGCAATGCATATCATACACCTTTAAACTTTAATTTAAATACTTCCATAAAATAAACCACATATCTTAAACTTATTTATTTAAATATTAATATCAATCTTCATAATTTAAACATTTATAAACCGTATGTTATTATCCCTTTTTAACTCACTTAATCACCACCATTTAATAAGCCTCATGTCTTTAGCTTATATATTTAATATAAATTTTCATCTTATAATATAAACACTTCCAAAATCTCATGTCATTATTCATATCATTATCCCTTTCCAACTTCATTTAATTCCACCAAATTAAATATCCATATAATTCTTTATATTCTATTTTCAAAATAACTCATAATAATTCCAAAGAATTCTTTTCATGCTTATCTTATTATCTATTTAAAATCTTATTCAATAGTCATCAATAAACCATATACTATCTTACCTTATCCTTATTTTCAATCAATGTAAGTCATGTCTATTTAATTTATTTTATATCATTTAATATTATTTCAATAAACTTCTTATAATATGAATCATACTTAATTTATAACTCCTTTTTAATACATATCATAAAATTGCCGCATACCTCATTTTAATTTTCTATTTTGGTCATCAATCTAGATCTTACCTACAATTATCTTATACCATTAATTAATAATTTCTTTAAGCTTCTAATAATACTTAATACGCCTAATTATTTATTCATTTTAGCCTTCATTATCTATAATTATCGTATGCTTCCAATCTATCAATTTAATCATATAAAAATGCCCCTTAAATCTAAATTCAATCAATATGCCGCATACCTTATATTATACATATTAAAATATCTCAATTTCCTTATTAATTATTAGCCATAGAATTAAATTATCAACCATAGAAGTCACTTTCCTTATCTTTTAATTATTAAGCTCTAAAATCATTAGTAACTTCACTAATTAATCTTAAATCATCTCATAATTTAAATTAATTCATCTTATCTTAATTAATCACTTATGAATCTTACCAAACCTTTAATTAAACCTTTTTAATTTACCATTTTGATCATATTTTACCTTAGATCATTCGGCCATGATAAGGAAAACACTACACAACCCATACACACTCCATAATCCACTAATTTCTTCATCACTTTACATCATAATCATCTAAAACTTAAAATCAAAAGCTAAAAACTCTAAAATCTTCATCTAACCTTTTGGCCATGACCATAACCAACATAAAATAATTCTACCATCACTCTATTTAGCACAAAAATGCATGGATCTAATGAATCTAACATTAACAACACTCAATTAAACCTCACCTTTAAGCAAACAAGACAAAAATCAAACAAAATTTCACTGCCTTATGAAATAACTTTCAATCTATAAAGATCTCTTCACCATAACTCGTTTTCCATCCTCCCATATACATGCATGTACCTTAGAACTAAGATCCATCAAGAAAAATAAAGATTAAACATCATATAGATTTTGGTTTTACAAAGAAACCTTTAAATCATTTGGTTTCAGTTCCATATTTGAAGAAAAAGGATAAAAATGGTTCGGCCTTTTCAAAGAATCAAGAAAAAAAGAATGATTTTTGGCAAAGATTAAAGAAATACTTACAAATCTTGCTAGAACTTGAAGTATAACATGAAAAATGTAAGAAAAGATTGTGGCTTTTGGCTTCCATATAAAGAGATGCTTCGGTTCCTTCATAACAAACTGAAGATGAAGTTATCTTGATCATTTCTTAAGCTAAACGTGTAGCTTTTGTTAAATACATGAAGTTTTAGAAAAGAAAAGGTGAAGAAGGTGAAGCATGTACGGTTTCCATGGAGAAAAATGAAGAACATTCATGAAAGACATGAAGAATAGAAAAGAAATGTAAGAAGAAATGAGGGGAGTTTCGGCCATTTAGAAGAATAAGAAAGAATTGTGTATTAAGTTAGAAAATGATGGAAAAATCATATGATATGTATTTAGTACTTAGGGCATATGCATCATAAGCTCTTACACCCCCACTCACATGATTTTTTTAACCATCAAAACACATCAATACATATATTTATACCTATACAACTTTAATTCCACCAATAAACTCTATTTAATATGTATTTCTATACTCAATTAATACTCACATACTTATTTTTTTTATACAAAATACCATCCACCAACATATTATTTAATTAATTAAATCCTCCATATTTTTCCACTAATTAATAATATACTAATTTATTTTTTTCCTCTTTCCATCCACTAACACCACTTCCAATACTCTTTTTTATAATTTCCAATACTCTTAATATTTTATTCACCCATTAACACATCCTCCAATAAATAATTAAAATATAATTATTTTCAAATCCCACTTATTCAAAAATATATTTTATATTTCATCTTACATATTTATTTATTAAATCAATATCTTATTTTCATAATTCCTTTTTATATCATAATTAAATTAAACTATATTTTATTCTATTCATCACATGTCTAATTAATACTTAAATATTATTTCCAATTACTTATTTAATACTCCTTTATTTTATTTATACACTCCATTAATTATAAAACTTATTTATCTCTATACATATAATTATACACATATATATATCATATGTATAATTTATTTATACGATCCTTAATCATACTTAATTATTAAATTATACATACACCAATAAATAAATATAATTCATCTTATTTCTTCAATTGCATGCATTTTCATGCATACGTAAATTATCACACTCCAATATTCGTATATTTAATTGATCAACTTAATGAAATGCGATTAAATTTATTATGCGTATTTGACTTAATTTGCTATCAAATTATCATCATTCCTTAATCCTAATAAACATTTCTTATCATTTTCATAATATTTATGAATTATCACATTGAAATGCGTAATTTTTCATAATTCCACATCATCATCTAATTTTTTATCGTATAGGGAGAATTTTATTACTTGAATTATTATTTTTGTACGTACTAAAAATGAGGGTGTAACATGTGCTTTGATTTAGAATGAAAAGTTTGATTCCTTGCGAGATGCACGACACTCTGACTGTCATAAAACAAAACTATCTTTTCTTGTTCGTGCCCGAGTTCCTTTATTATCATTTTCAACCATACTGCTTCTTTACTAGCTCATGTAGCTGCTACTTATTCTACTTCTATTGTTGAAGTTGCCACAACTGACTACAGTTTTGATACCCAGCTCACGGCTTCGCCAGTAAGTGTGAACACATATCCTATTGTGGATTTGTTTCTATCAAGATCACCTGCATAATCTGAGTCAACATATCCTCTGATAATAAAGTCTGATCCTCCATAACATATAGCAACATCTGAGGTCCCTTTAATATATCTTAGGATCCTCTTCACTGCATTCCAATGCTCTCTACCAGGATTCACTATGTACCGACTTACTACTCCCACTGCATGTGCAATGTCTGGTCGTGTACAAATCATCACGAACATTAAACTCCCTACTACTGATACATACGATACTCGAGACATTTCCATCCTTCCTTCTTCAATGCTAGGACATATATTGGAGGATAATTTGAAACTAATAGGAAGTAGGGTAGAAATTGGCTTACAATCTTGCATGTTGAAGTGTCGCAAAACCTTCTTCAAATAATTTTTCTGAGAAAGCTAAATCTTCCTATTGCTTATGTCTTGATGAATTTGTATCCTTAGAATCTTGTTTGCTGGTCTCAAATCCTTCATTTCAAATTCTCTAGCCAATTGAACCTTCAATTCTTTAATATGATCTTTATTGGGGCCTGCTACCAACATGTCATCTACATACAAAAGCAAGATAATGAAATCACATTTACCAAACCTCTTGAAATATGCACAAGGGTTTGAATTCAGTTTGTTATATCCAAGGCTCATGATGAAGGAATCAAATCTCTTATACCAATACCTCGGTGCTTATTTTAAATTGTATAGAGATTTGTTCAACCTGTAAACCAAGTTTTGCTTTCCTTTTTATTCAAAACCTTCTGGCTGGAGCATATAAATTTCTTCTTCAAGATCTCCATGAAGAAAAAATATTTTCACATCTAGCTGTTCCAGATGTAAGTCAAATGTAGCACACATTGCCAGAACTACATGAACATTTATCAGTCGAACTATAGGGGAAAATATCTCATTGAAGTCAATTCCCTCTTTCTGAGCATATCCTTTCACCATCAATCTTGCATGATAATGCTCCACTTGATCATCATTATTTCTTTTGATCTTAAAGATACATTTATTACCAATGGCCTTTCTTCCTTGTGGTAATATCACGAGCTCCAAAGTCTTGCTCTTATGCAAAGCTTCCATTTCTTCTTGCATTGCTGCTATCCACTGAGATGCATCTAAACTGCTCATTGCTTCTTGGAGAGTTGATGGCTCCCTTTCCTTAGTTAAAAGATAGTATGCAATATTACTATTTATAACATAATCTTTATGCCAGGATGGCATAGATTTTGCACATTTTTCCTTTCCAAGATCTACTTCTTCAGACTTAGTCGGCTCTTCTTCCTCGTACTGCTTCAGAAGAATCTCTTTCTGTAAACTTCTTTTCCACCTATATAGCTATAGTTTTTGAACTTTCTTTCAAAGTGCTATCATCATCTCCCTTCAATTTATCTTCCAAGAAGATAACACCCCTACTAATTATGACCTTGTGGGCAGTAGGATCCCACAGGCGATACCCCTTTACACCATCAGCATACCCCAAGAACAAACACTTCCTGAATTTTGGATCCAACTTTATAATTTCTTGGGTATTATATATCACATACACATGACTTCCAAATATATGGAGGTTTGAATAATCAACTAGCTTCCCAGTCCACATCTTCATTGGTGTCTCCAATTCAATTACTGTAGATGGAGACTGATTAATCATATAATAGGCGATGTTAACTGCTTCTACCTAAAATGCTTTATTTAAGCCTGCAGCTCCCAACATTGCTCTCATTCTTTTTAATAGAGTTCTATTCATCCGCTCTGCTACTCCATTTTATTATGGATTATACGTCATAGTAAACTGCCTTTTGATGCCTTCCTACTTGAAAAAGCTATCAAATTCATTTCTAATATATTCTCCTCCATTATTTATCCTAAAACACTTGATCTTATTACCTGAATCAAGTTTAACATGTGCCTTTTAAGATTTAAAAGTTATGAACATATCTCCCTTACTTTTGATAATATACACCCAACATCTCTTAGAGTAATCATTGATGAAGAATATAAAGTACTTTGCTCCTCCTAGTGACGAAACTGATGCTTGTCATATATCAGAGTGAACCAATTCAAGAATATTCCTACTTCTAGAATTAGATATGTTGAATTTTAATTGATGCTGCTTGCTTGTTATGCAATGCTCACAAAAGGGTAGAGATACCTTTGTAAGACCCAGAATCATATTTTTCTCAGCAAGAATTTTCATGCCTTGTTCAGACATATGTCCCAGTTTCTGATGCCACACCATTGTGGATCTTTCACTTGAACTTGAAGCAACATATGCTTCTCTTTCTTGCACAGTCTCTCCACATAGCATATACAAATTCACAGTAACCTTTTTGCCTTTCATAATTATCAACGCTCCTTAGCTAATCTTCATGATACCTTTTTAAACTTTGATAGTATAATCAAGATCATCCAATTATCCCACAGATAATAAATTCTTCTTAAGATCTTCCACATGTCGTACTCTTTGAATAGTATGGACTATTCCATCATGCATCTTCAATCTAATGGTTTTAATGCCTACAATCTTTAAGGCATTATCTTTACAGCTATACACAGATCCTCCTAAGATAGGTTCATAATGATGGAACCATTCTCTTCAAGAGGTCATATAATAAGTTGCTCTTGAGTCAAGAACCCATACATCAACATACTTTTTTTTGCTCTTAGTTGATATTGCTACTTCACAGCATAATACATTTCCATCATTTAAAGTGCTTGTCACGTTCCCTTGAGAATTAGAATTCTTTAGACTCTATTAATCCTTCTTCAGATGACCTTTCTTACCACAATGGTAGCATTTAAAATTCTTCTTACTCCTTGATTTTTGACCTACCATGATTGTGACTCCCACTTGAGCCACATTCTGTTGATCTCCCTCTTATCACTGTCAAGGCTTCCACTTGTTGTGAACCTGCCTCCTTGTCTTCCTTGTTCTTTCATCGATTTTCTTCTTTAAGAATAGTTGTTGCTATATCATCAAAGACCAAAGAATCGGAAAGAATATTATCTGTTAAATTAATGATGAGCTAATCATATGAATCTGGCAAACTTTGGAGTAGAAGTTTCATACGTTCTTGATACTCTATTTTATAGCCTAATGATGTAAGCTGAGAAAATAGCGTATTCAAGATATTAAGGTGCTCCATCACTGAAGTAGATTCTGACATTCTTAAGATGTTCAGTTTCCTTTTAAGGAAAATTTTATTGTGCAAAGATTTAGTCTTATGCAATCTTATCAAGTGATCTCAGATCTCCCTTGCCGTTTTTTTTTCTATAATGGACAAAATCCCATCTGTAAGTGCCAGATGTAGGTTAGCTATAGCATTCCCAACCATCTCATTCCATTTATTATCATCTGTATAATCATACAGTCTTTCACTGATTGCCACCAAACAACCATCTTTTCTCAAGATAGCCTTTATTTTCAATTTCCACAATGAGAAATTTCTCCCGTTGGACTTCTTGATATCAAATTTCACCGTCATTTCTTTTATCATAATTTCACTGCTTACGATATAATCTAACTTCTGTGATATAATCTAAATTTCACAATTTCACAGTAACTCTGCTATAGTACCCCCTACAGTAATGAATAGTATCATGCCTGCAGTACCATCATCTTTCAAACAAATATTACTGTTTGATACTGTTCACTAATTTTACTTTTTAAATCAGTTTTTTGAATGGATCGCACTAAAAAATTCCTCGTAATTTTTCCTTCCTTTTAGCATACTCCTTTTTAAAAAAAATTTTCAACAAGAACTAAAACTCTGATACCATTTATTGAAAATACAAACCAGATAAAGCAGAACCACAGCTAAAATTTGAGAAAAATAAAAATAGAACACATAAATGTTATGTGGAAAACCCCCAAATAAATTAGGGTAAAAACCATAGACAAAGGAACAAAGAATTTTATTAAAGAAATAAATAACAAGAGTTACAAAATACTCTCTATTATTTTTGCTCTCCTCTCTTTTCTTTTTCTCTCGTGTTTTTATAGGATTTTGAGATTGGATGATCTCTGCCTTAAACTCCTCTGCCTATTTATAGGCAGAGGATACCGCGTACCCAACTGAAACTTTTACCCTTTTTTTTAATCAAGTAAATAATTTCGGCCACCTCCTTTTATTTTCAAGTTTTACGGAGCCCCCATCTTCTATTTCAAACTTGGTGGGCGCCTCTTTCACAACTTACATTTTCAATAACAATGTTGTTGATTTTGTAAAGTGGTCAACATTGAAGGAAGGGTTACTGGTTAGTGTTTATCAAATAATTTGCAATCATATTATGTTATGGCAAGTGTTTGTTTAATCATATGATATTGGTAGTTTTTCTTGCTTTGGCCATGTATAGTTCTTGAGAGTAAGAATTGCAAGAACCTAAAGAATGGATTTCCTTCTTGTATTTGATCTAGTTTTTGCAAGATTTTACCTTGAAAAGATATAAAATTGATGTTCTCATATTGAAGTTCTAATTTTCACAACCATTTCACTTGAAACCAATAAAGAAATATCTCCATTAAGATAGAAAAGAAAATGAATATTCTTAACCTGATAACCTTTACAAAAATATCAAAGCATGAAGTTAATCTTTGAACTTGTAACATCAAAGAAAAGGTAGAAATGATAGTGGATAAATTTAAATAAGAATTTAGATTTTATTTTTGTACCATTTTGATCAGCTATACAAATTATTAGTGATACAATGTTTTGATCATTTTCTTCACCTGTAAATGTTTCTTTTCTTGCTTTTCAATAAATTGTTTTATATTTGGATCCTTTAAATAAGGATTAGTTATTGAACTATAAATTATGTCAATTGTTTTATTTAAATATAATTTAATTTTTATTTATGTTGAATCAGGTTATTATTTAGTGTAAATTATTGGATTCATGGCGCCTGGCGGGACCCGCCACATATTCTGAGTGTTCTGTAACATGCAGAACACCTTTCCTTATGGTCTATGTAAGGCAAATTGCTTGAAATGTAAAACATTGCATTTTTTACCCTGGGTACTATTCATCATAAATAGTACATAAGTGGGGCCCACTAAATAGAGGCGGGGCCCGCAATCCCCAATAACCTACTCTGTGTATTCTGTACTTACAGAATACATTTTCTAGTTACCTTGCGCAAGGCACAGCGCTTGGCATCGTAAATGCCGTCTGCTGGGCCCACTACGTTGTGGGGCCCACCTAGCAATAGCGGGGTCCGCTGCCCCTATTTCCTATTCTATGTATTCTGTACTTACAGAATATATTTCACACCTGCCTACGCGTGGTAGGATACACAGAATGAAAAATATTGCATTTTGGACCTAGGTCACTATTCACAGAATGAAAAATATTGCTTTCCCAAATTAGCCGATTCTATGTATTTTGTACTTACAGAATATATTCCATTGCTGCCTTACGCAAGGCACATCTCGTGGCATCCCGAATGCCACATTTATAGGCTCATCGTACTGTAGGGCCCGCTTCCCACTATCATCCACCTTAATGCGTTCTGTACGCACAGAACACACCCTATTTGCTGCCTCACTTGAGGCGAAACGCTTGACATGCTATTTGCCACTTTTTAGGCTCTTTTGTATTGTGGGGCCCACCAGGGTACTATTCATCATGAATAGTACCCAGGTGGGCCCACCATCCGAATTCACCAATTTGAGTGTTCTTGACGCGTAGAACACATTTCCACTAGTGCCTACGCGAGGCACGACCCACGGCATCCCGTATGCCACATTTTGGCCTTAATGGGCCTATTGGGCCCAAATTGGGCCCATTTAGCAAAACTCGGTGTTCAGGGCCGAATTTGAGAAAACTTATAACTGCAAAGTTTCTCGAAATGTCATTTGCATCTTCCTAGACATATGGCACACGTCCTGTTCCCCCCGTACGAGGCAAAGCACATAGGTCGAAAACGCAACATGCGTAGCGCATAGCCCTATAGGCTATGCACGTTGCATAGTAAAGATGTTTGGTTGGGAGCCTTCTCGGGACCGAATTTGGAAAAAATTTCTTCTACAAAGTTGTTCCTTACGTCAAATAACGCTTATATGTTTTGGGGTGCATCCCGGCAGTGACCGTAGTGGGCCCTACGTAAGGGTTTCCAAACTATATGCGCACGCATATAGACCTATGTGCGCTGCATATAGGCTATGTGCTGCACACATAGCCCTATATGTGGCGCACATAGTTTTAAAATTTTTCAAATCCGGGTGAAAATTACAAAATTGTCATGCCCAAAAATTGCTCTATAAATATAGAGCTTGGGGTTCAGATTATGGATCCCGAAATTGCCAAAAGGCAAGGCCAAACTCTGCCAAAATAATTTCTAAAATTAATTAAACACTTGATTAATTTTTCTTAGGGAATTAGAGACAAATTGGCACTAGTTAGGCTCCCAAAACACGTAAGGAAGCAAGATCAAGGAAGAACAACCTCTGCAACAAGGCCGAAACGAGGTCGAAATGAGGTACTGTCTTCATTAAACATGCTTATTTTGGTCTGTAGTTTGATTTTGTACTGACAGATTGAATTTTCTTGCAGATCCAGAGGCTATGTGCGCCACATGTCATGCTATGTGCGCCACACCTTATCCATGTGTGGCGCACATAGTTCACATTTTTCCAAAAAAACCGTATTTTGAGCCATATTTTCATCGTATTTTGATGTATCCAGTGGTATTTGAGTTTCACAGTAGCTCAAGTATTCTGGAAAAGTCATAAAATAATTTTTACACAATTAATTTTAGCCTCAAAATTAATTTTTATGATAAAATGTAATTTTTATTCGTATAAATGCGGTTTTTTTTATAGGATTGGAATTAATTAGTCGTTGGGCTATCTCCAGTAATTTTTGTGTGATAATAGTCTTCCCAATTAATTTTTCCATGATCAAATAAAATAATTTTGCTTAAAATTATTTTTATTAAAATGAATTTTCACGATCTGGCTCGTATGAATTCATATAATTATTGCATAATAATTGCTGGATTTTGACTCTTGGTTCATACTTTTAAATGGTATTGGACTAGTCAATTAAATCCAAAATTCATTTGCTACTAATGAATTTATTTGTTTATTTTGCATATTAATCCATTCGCGCATTTTGGATCGTGCAACTCGAGGGGAAAAAGGGGTATTATTTAATACCCGGGAATTTATGTATGCGAGGAATATTTGTAATAGGATAGGATTAATTATTCGGTCTGTAATAATCCCCCTATTTCCTATCTGTATCCCCTAATTTCCTCGATTCCCTTTCACCGGCCGTTATTATTTTATTCGTGGATGAATTTATATTTGCTTAAATATATGTCATCATGTCATCATGTCACATGCCATGTCACATGATACATGCACATACTATTATGCATGCCATGCATATACCGTATGCCATAACATACTATATTTCGTATGCATATACGTATAAATATGCCAATATGCCAATACGCCAAAAATGCTAATACATAATCCAATACGCTCAATCAATCGATACGCCTTATCATGCATACATATATGCCATGCCATGCCATATACTATGCCACATCGTATGCCATAACACATGACATACTGTATGCCATACATATACTATGTTGAATACACATTCACATACGTACTACTATGCCATGTCATACATATGCCATGCCATTCATCATCCCACATGCCACGCACACGGTATGTCATTCATCTTACATGCTACACATACAGTATGCCATCCACTCCACATGCTATACATATAGTATATCATCCATTTTACATGCCATGCATATGGTATGCCATACAATTATACCATGCCATGTTATAATTTAACATTTCACATGTCATGCCATATAACACAAGCACATTCTACTATACATATCATGCATATGCCATTTCACGCATCACTTCACATGCCACGCATTTGGTATGCTATACCTCCAACATGTCATGCATATACCATGTATTACACCATCATACATATCATGCATATGATATGCCATACACACACCATACATATGGTATGCTACTTATTATGCCATGTCATAACATATGCCATGTCATGCATCACTTCACATATCATGCATATGATATGCCATTCATCCTGCATACGCATTGTATACGCTATACGCCTAATGCTAAAATGAATCAAAAACGTTAACGCATAACGTAATACGCTATTTGCCATAATATGTGCTTACATATTAGGTTGCCATATCATGCATATGATATGTCATACATGCTCACATGTCATGCATATGCCATGTTACTTTTATAGCTATATCACATGACATGCATATGCCATGCCATCCAAATACCATATAGCTTTATATGTCATTCTACGTGCAACCTTGCAATGCCAATTCACATGATGCGTTGTGTGTTTACAATTACGCTTGCATGCTTGCCTGCTTAGGACAATTAATCCCAACTAAAATGGTAAAATCGATTTTGGAAACTCATAGAATAGATCTCCACCACCCGAACCCAATCTCTGAAGGGTTTAATTAGCACTCATGCTATGGGTCGGTTAGACCAAT
>CANYBF010278541.1:0-13646 GCA_948192965.1 Dalechampia spathulata
GGTACGGGACTCCTGAGGCATACTCCGGCTTCTTTTTGGTTGTGTAGCTAGGGTGTGGCAGTAGTTATGTTTGTATTGTACAGTTATGTACTTTTGTATAGCTTTTGGTGGTTTATTGTATGCACTCAAGATATGTATAACAGGTTTTCTATTAATGAAATACGGTTGCCTGTTTCTCTTGATGTCTATGTTTTATTTGAGTGCGTGAATGGGAATGATCCCGGGTATATGCATGTACATCACGTTGTTTCCGCCGCATAACCACCATTAGGCTTAGAACGGGTCCCCATACGACGTCGCTTGATGTATCCCTGGCGGTGCCGGCACTGGCCTTCTTCTGGGGGCTGCTGTCTGTGTCGCGGGAGCATGTCCTCCTGGGTATGGGCCAGGTGTGACATATCATCTGCAACTTTTCTTCTATAGAAGAGTTAAGCCAACAACTATATGAATAGTAAATAGGAAATAAAGCATTCATATCCATTAAGCATCATTTATTAAATCAAATTATCATCTTGAAATATGAATCAAGAACAAATGATATTTGATCATATATCCTAACAATATAAGTAATCATATTTCACAGCAAGTAAACAACAACCAAATAGTATTTTAAGTTATCCAATAAATTAGTAATGTAAAAAACTATTCACTTAATAAACAGTTATGACAATAACTCTTTCATACCAAAAGAATTACTTGCACAATTGTTTAAAAAGAAAACATTTACTAACATAATTAATCAATAAAAATAGGAGCAAAATAGATCAAATACAAACTAACATAAACATTACCAATATCAATTCATCATTCATATTATAAAACATTGAAGAAAAAGAGCAAAAAAGAAAAGATAATTGGGCATTTTTCCTTAAAATAACAAATGTAAATCAATTAGATGATTTTATTGATTTATAATTTCATCCTCTTTATTTCAGATTCAATGAAAATGATTATCAAATTTATAAATCATTCTATTAAATAAAATCATAAATCCAAAGGAAGTAATAAATCTCATTATCATTATATATTAATATCAAATAATCATTAAAGTGATCAACACATCATATTAATATCATAAAAATGCATAAAAGACCAAATAAAATTTGTAGAATTCAAAAGAGTTTGTTGGCATAATTGTTCTTATCAAAAGAGTTACATTAGTAATTATTCATAATATAAAATTATGCCTATAACTTTATTGAATTTCATGCAAGTCCTTAAGCTAATAGTAGTTCCTTACACTCTTTACATGTATTTTTGAAAAAAGAAATGAAAATTGAAAACTGCAATTGGAAAGATGCCCTCACAATCACCTTGATTAAGCTTGTTACTTGATGCTTTTTCCAAATTGTTCTAAAATCTTTAAATTTCTTCTAAAAAGGAAGTATTTTCTTTTGTATTTTGAAATGAATTAGCAAATATTTTAAAAGATTTTATTTTTCAAAAGATATTAAAAATATTTTTAGAAATCACTTCAAAATAATTTTTGAGTTTTTAGAAAATAAAATTTTTAAAGAGAATAAACCTTTAAATCGAAAATTGGTAAAAATTAGAAGATTTTAGCTGAAATCAAGTGTTAATAATTACCCCCTATCTAGACACATTTTATTCAAGCTATGTTAAATAGAATGTGTTTAAACATAATTTTTATCTGAAAGAAAAGTGATAAATTTGATCAAATGACCAAATTTCTCAATTAACAATAAGAGATAAATAAATTATTGAATCAATATCGCTTCAAGTTTATGTAAATGTTATAAAGATCACTTACTCGATTGTAAGAATGATTGAGATTTTCTTACTCAATGACATGGCTTAACTAAAACTACTTCAAGAATATCATCTTACTTTATGATAAGGTTAATAAAGATTCAACTACTCAATGACAAGACTTAACATGGACTATGTTAGGTAAATCACCTTACTCCACAACAAGGTTGATCGAGATTCATTTACTCTATGGTAAAACTTAACCAAACTATAATGGGTAAATCACCTTACTCCATGACAAGGCTAATTGAGATTCAGTTACTCAATGATAAGAATTACCAGTACTATACTAGGGTATATCACCTCACTCCATAGTGAGGTTGATTGAGATTCGCCTACCTAATAGTAAGACTAAAATATGTCTTAGGGTCTAATGATACTCCACTAAAGGTAAATATTGATTGATTATTGGTGATGCTCCACTGGAAATTAATATGCAATAGAACTGACAAATCCATCATATTAATGATACTTTAATGAAACTGGAAATTTTAGGATTTTTGAAGAAACTCTTTGCATTTTTTTGGATTACATAATTCACCCTTTTGGCTCGTATAAGTGACTTCCTAAACTAAAATAATAAATTGATTTATTGAAGCCAAATTTCATATGTTTAAAAACTTATATGTAAAATTTTAAAATTTTTCAATAATTGTCAAAAATTTTAGGGTTATGCAGCTCATAATTTTTACTTGTACAAATCTATTATACAATGAGACATAAAATTCTATCATTTCAAAAATATTTTAAAATATTTAAGAATATTTTATAAAGTTTATAAATTTTTGAAGCATTTTTGAAATTTTAAGCATCCTTGATAATCATATATTGGCTCATATAATTGGAATCTTTTATAAATACTATTATTATGAGAATTAAATCATAAAATTGGGCCTATATGCAAATTTTGAAGTCAAATGAGCTTGAGAAGATATTTGAATCGGTCCATTAGCTAGCACCACTTTTTTAGATGAGAAAGTATAAATAGGGCTTTAACCCCTCATTTATCCTTACTTGCAGCCTTAAAAAAAATTCATAGTTTCCTAACTCACTCAAAAAAATTTCTATTTCCATTTGGATTTCAACATTATGGCTACATGGCCTAACCTTATCAACATTGGATATTTTCTTGCACATCAGATAAATGAATAGGATATCAACTCCTCATTTTACATACTATCATACAAATCAATTACATCTATTGTGTTTACCCTTAAGGCACATAAGAGTGTATTAATCACTTCTAAGGTAATTATGAATCTTCTCCTCATTTAATTATGAATTAGGACTGTGATTTAGGTTACTAGGCCATGGATTTAGGCTTCCTAATCGAATAAAGAGGTTTTTAAGGACTTTTTCAAGACTTTTAAGAGAAGGTTTTCATATAAGTCTTTGATGCAAGAATTCTTATTTATGCAATTTTTCCATATAATAATTCATAATGGCATAAGAGTTCCACATAAGAGTTTTATACAACTATTTTTCATGTATAACTCTTCGATGCAAGTCTCTAAATTTAACCTTTTTCATCACTTTTTCATTAATTTTGCATCATAATCACCATAACTCACTATATTACCCCATTATTCACCATAGTTCTTCATTATACCCTATAATTCATCATTATTTTTCTCATTTGCAAGGTTACAACATAGTCTAAAGTTATGATTTTAACTGGTATCAAGAGTTATTAGCAACTTATAAGAGAGGATTGATGATGATATGACTTATACATTCCACCTACCTATTGGTGAGGTTACTATCACACCATTATTTTTCATAATAGTAACTAGAGTTAGGTATGTTGACACCCTTATATTGTTTGATGTTTGACTCATAGTTTTAAAGCTATACCATCTTGGCATCATTAAGCTATTAGGTTTGACTATCTTAATAAAGAAGATGAGACCTATTGTACCTTACACTTCCATCATGATGAAGTGTAAGGATGCTCATAAGTGGAATGCCATCACCATTAATTAGTACACAAGATGTATTCTACTATATTTTTTGGGTTATACCTTATTTGTAGAGTCTAAGAGTTGTACTGACCTTTCCATCCTATACATGCTCTAGAATTTGAATAGATCTTGAGATTTTAATTGGATTAATGTTGATTAATGTTGTCAAAATATGAAGCAACTAAAGGGTTGTTGGATGGCTGTTAAGGTATGTTTTCTCCTTATTGCTTCCACCTTACTCCTTGCATCATTTATTGCTTTATCTTTTTTATCATACTAATTTGACAAGCTTTTGCATTCAAACATAAGCTTATCACTACACCCATGCTAGTGGATGAATGCTCTATATAGACTACTTTCCCACTCTAGGGAAAAGTGGTTAAGGGCAAGGGGTAGGGCTTCCATAAATTTGAAGGCTCAATAAAAGAAGCTCAATGAACTCACTTGAGATAAAGTAAAAATTAATAAACTATAAGATAACTTTATTAATCAAAACTAAATTTAAAAAATAAGGTTCTTGACATATATTTGTTCATTATTGCAAGTTGTCACAACTGCTTAACTCTAAGAGAGGGAATCAAGTTTCTAGCCTAGATGAGAGGTGTTAGATATCACAATTTTAAGTGTTATTTGATGAAGTGTCTAATGAATAAAAAGTGATATCTAGGAGAGCAAATTATTAGTAAAGATGCATACAACCTTGATGATAGGATCATGCCACTATCTTTATTACTAAGAATGTTTTGGGATCATATAAATTTTCTTGCCAAAAGAGTTGCATTAGCAATTGTTCATAATATAAAGTTACACCAACAATTGTATTGACTTTTCTGTAAGTCCTCAAGCTCACAATAATTTCTTGCCCTCTATACATGAATTTTTAAAAGAACAAATAAAAATTAAAAAATAAAAGTGAAAGGTGCCCTATAAATTTCCTTAATTAAACTTGTTACTTGATAATTTTTCTAAATTCTTCCAAAATATTCAAACTTCTTCCAAAAGATATTCTTTTAAAATGATTTAGAAAATATTTTAAGAGATTTTAATTTTAAAAAGATTTTTGAAAATCATTTTAAAATGATTTCTAGATTTTTAGAAAATAAATTTTAAAGAGCATAACCTTTAAATCCAAATTATTTAAGAAAATAAAATTTTTACTTGAACTTTTGACTAAAGAACTAAATAGCTAAGAAAATATAAAAGATTATATTTCTTTTACTATTTACCCCCTTTTATGCAAAAGTACTTTATATAAGTCAATCAAGGAGTTGGGGGACCCCTGGCTTACCCATGTATGAAAATGTATTTTCTATTTCCTTGCAAAAATTTGCACTAGTAATTATTTAATCCTAAAATGTTGTGACATAACTTGTTATACTAAAAAGTTATTAATGAATAATTTTACCAAGATTTTAAAAATCAATATGAATTAGAAGATTTTAGCTTTTTTGAAAGATTGATAATAACATTTATTATCAAATAAAAAGGCTAGAAAAAAATGAGTGCGAACAGTTGGTATCTAAAGAAGAAAATTGATATGTTTTTCCTTCACTTCCTTTAGCTTACTTTCAATTATTAGCATAAGGAGATTTTTGCTAAATTACAAAGCATAAATATGTGTATTTAAGATGTATTTAGTATATCCATCATTGGACAATTCCTATTTTATAATCCATGATTTGGAACAATTACTTAAGAAGGAAAAAGATTTATAGAGATCAACAATTGATATAAATTTCATCATCTCCTTTTTTACTCTTAATTGATAAATGACATGAATATACCATGAGTTTCTATATAAAAATTTTATTTTTTTGCTACTTTATCATGAAATTTAATAGCAGTATTATAACCCTACTTTATTGTCAGTTGATTGAGATTCATGTCATGTGAATTTAATAACTCTATCCTTTTACACATTTCATTTTGTTAATTGATTTTTGGAAGTAATTGCACAAGCTTTTGCTCTTGATAATTATGATGAAGTTTTGTTTTGATGATGATTAAAATATTTTAGAATTTGTTTCTACTTCATTGAATCAAATTGATTTTGATATAATTAAGTTTTGACATGAAAATTAATTAATTTCTATAGATTGCATGTATGATCATAAAAGAGTTTCAAAGGTGTTATTATGTGAATTTTTACTTCAAATTTTTAAGATAATTATGTTATTGGATGATGAATATTATATGTTAACATACTATTAAAATTATTTTTAAATATTTTTAATTTGATTGAAAATTATTTAAAAATTTTCATTCCTTGTGTGTTATGGATTATTGCATTCACCCAATTGGTTACGATTAATAATCAATTTAATTTGTTGAAACTTCAATGTTAATATTACATTATTCAAACATGAATAAGCATTTTTTATAATTGATTTGATGATTAATTAATCAAATTTTTTTTCTTAAGGGTTATTTTAGATTGCAGAATTGGAATTGGAATTAGAAATGAGTTAGAATTCTAATTTTATTATTTGGATAACATAAAAATTATAATTTTTATAATTTGAATATATTGAAATCACAATTTTATTATTTGGATGGTATATTGAATGATAACTTTGATTTTTAATTTTGAATATAAAATTATTTTAAAAATAAATTTTAATTTTTGAAATAATTATAAAAATTATAAAAAATCTTTATTTTTAATAAATAATAAAATTTTAAAATTTAAATTCTGATGAAAAAATCTTCAACTTTTCTTTCTCTCTTTCTCTCTTGATTTTTTATTTTTCCACTATAAAAACACCCTTTTATTTTTTCTTAATTTTAGAATTGGAATTCTTGGACTATTCATGATAAATTGGAATTTTAAGTTTTATGAGGTAAAACCAATTCTATGGAATTGGATCCAAATTTCAATTCCAATTTAATACAGGTCACCAAACACTAGAATTATAATTTTTACGTCCAATTTCAATTCTTCAATTGTCAAATGGGGCTTAAATGAATTTGGTGGCTAGATGAAGTTTTAATTATTTGTGTCAAAATCAAATAGTTTATGCCTAAAATGGTATGTTTTTATCAACTATGAAAGGTTTAATATTTTGACATTAAATTTCACAATTCAATTTTGATTAACATCCATTTTGTAAAATGGTTTTACAAATCAAGATTACATGATATAAGAATTCCACATTGTTTTTAAAATATATGTCTATTTTTATTAATGAGAATCTTTAGTTCTCTTATTTTTCAAATAAATAAAAGATTTTACTTGCAAAGGAAGAAAGATTCTTAAATGTGCTTGTTTTGAATTTGCACAATTAATTTAAAATTTATTATGCTAAACAAATTTTTTTAATCAAAAATGAAATTTTTATCAATTTTGGACAATTAATATTCCAATATTAATGTTGAAAAAAGTTATGGTTTAAACATTTTCTAAATAAGTTAAATGGTTTGACTTGAAAAGAAATAAAACTTTTTAATTATGTTTGTTTTCTAAATAACAAATTAATTTAGAATGACGTAAATATCATTTTCACAAATTTAATATGTTGATATTAATGGCTAGATTTTATTTATATCAATTCATTTGGTAAAAATGATCTATAAAATTGGAAGTAGTGTTTTTTTATTTATGTGGATACATTTATTTTCATTTTAATATGATTGTTTTGGAAATTAATTTTATATTTTTAGCTTGTTTATTTTAGTGAAAATTGGAATATATTATTTATATTTATGTTTTACTAGATTAAATATGAAAGATTAGGGGTAATTAAAGCTGTGGAGTTAACTTTTCTTTTACATATGGATTTAGTTTCTTAAAATGTATTTAAAAACTATCGTTATGATTTATGCTTACTTGGATTAGTAATAATTCTTAAATATGTAATTAATTAAATGTTAATGAGATTAAATATTTGAATATGAAAATAATTTATTTAGTTAGAACAATTAATGACAGATGTGCATAATATGATTTTTGATATGAGATTTGAACTATTCTAGAAAGTAGTTTTCAAAATTGGAACTTATCCAATTTAGAAAGTTCTCAAATATAAAAATTACAAATATGAAAATTATTTCTATGCGATCAAAAGTTATTTTCCGTAATTGGATTGAATTTTCCATGAAATGGGAGTACAATATTCAAAATATTTTCATATGAAAAGTTGAATTATAAAACGAATTTTATGCTTTATACATTTGATAAGAGGTTAATATCATAGGAGGTGATTGAATTTTAGGGCTTATATCAAGTTAGGTATCAAATTTCAACTTTTTCTTTCTTTCTTTAAATATCATTAAGTACTTACTAAACTTTTATAATAAAATAGATTTTCATTTCTATTTAAGTTTTATGGATTATAATAATAAATCATACATTCTACCTAGGACAAGAACTAATTGTTTTATTTTGACTTAATAAATATAAATTTAGAATAAATTCCATAACTAGACTTTTTTTACTATATGTATATGATTATATGAGTCTATGTTATGCCAAGAATAGTAACTAAGGTATATATGTAGTTAAATACACATTAATCATGTATTATAAGACTTAATAGGTAGAAATCCCTTAATAATATTACATGTAAGGTCTTCTATTATTCTAATGAGAACCAGAGTTCTTAGGAATAAGTTATTAGGCAAATCTAAACTTAAGATATGTTAAATTTGTTCATTATGGAATAAGATAAAATATTTTAATTATTTAGTTTGGATATGTTGTATGAAAAATATTTTGAAAGAAAGGCATATATTTATCTCATTGATTTTCCACCACTACTTAAGTTTTCTAATATTCTTTCTTTGAAAAAGCATGATGATCATTATTATTATTATGCTAATAATAGCATGGTAAGCTTCACCATGCTTTCCACTATGGACATTAACATTAAAAGGTAATGTGATCATATAAATGTTCACATTATGGTTAAACACTGAAAAGGATTGTTTGAAGAAAAAACTATAGAGAATAAGTTTGATCTTTCATAGAACCATTCAAAAGCTATGCATTAAAAGGATTTACTATATATAAAACTTAGGTTGAGATGATCATGTATATTGAGAAATCAAGATTCTTAAGGTATCTCAATTTATAAGAAGTCTCATAATTATTGCTTGATAAGGTGTCTTTTAAATACTTAGAAGTTCTCAAGGATGTAATGAAGATTGATAATAAGAGTTTTAAAGCAGTCTTGATGGTTTAATAAAATAAATCTTCAATGGAAGGAATATGTTCAACTATGATATAATGGAGCTATTAAAGTTAAGATTAAGGATATAAGAGAAGTGGTAAAAGTTACTATTAAGCTGATTAAGCTTAAACCAAGGGTATGTACTTCCATTATAGTAAGATGGACATTGAAAAGGAACCTTAAAGTGTTTCTTAAGGAGAATAAGAAGTAAGCTATTCCTTATACCTTATATATCTAGTATCATAATTAAGATTAAGATTGATTTACTCTCTAAATATAAGAGTTGGATATTACATTATGGAATTAACTAATGCATATTTAACTTGTAAAGATCAAATGAGCGTTAAAATTATTGATATGAAGAAAGTCTTGTTGAATATTAAGATTGCTTATATTTAAAATGATTTTATATTTAAGAACTTATATAATTTGCTTTAAATACTATGCAAACAATACCATTCTAGCCTTTTAATAAAATAAGAATAGTTCTCTACTTTTCATAATTAAGGAAGGGTTGTTCATTATACTTATGAATGATATATTTGGTTATTTTTCTAAGATATAAATTAATAAGCATAAATGTTCTTAGTAATATGAATTGAGTAAATGATACATTGAAACTTTAAAGTTTTACTATCATACAAATAAGAGTTATTTGGTTATATGATATAATATAATTATTATAATTAATTTTATAATAAGCATTACATCTAGTTCCTAAAGGTTCTACGTTAGAAATGAATGTTCAAATATTTTAAAAATGTTCCTATTCAATAAGTTAATTTTTTTCATGAGACATGGTTTAATAAGAAATCTTTATATACTAAGGTTGCTCCATAAAATGACCATTCTCAATTAGAATTAGATGTTATAATTGAAAATAACTTTTTCTTTGTAAAACTTCTTGAATATTATTTCTATATCCCTTATAAAACTTTATTATTTTAAATGAATAAATCATTATTAGAGAAAGAGTTTATGCTAAAGGAGATATTAACAATAGAAATGAAACTTGATATGAATCAAGAATCATAAAGAAAAATAACTGATTGAATGTCAACTTATATTATATTTGTTTAAATGATTAAGTAAATCTAGGAAAAACATAATCATATTTAATTATGATTAAATATTGAATGAATCAAGTTTACCATAATACAATTACAATAAGGATATGATATATAATAAAAGTAACTCAAAATCTAAATAGATTTATACATTGTAGTAGAATGATATTCTAGTTATCATACTTACGAGAATAAAAAAATCTTAAATAGAAATTATTCCTTGGAAATACATTCATAGATGATTTAATTGTGCATATTAGTATGATGAGTAATATACTCAAATCCATTAAGATTGTATTTTATCATAACGTCTTTATCAAAATAGTGATTGGAAGATGATTTACACTTTTTATTGAAATAAAATATGAAACATGTATGGGATAGATAATGAAGGTTTTATATCAGTAAAATATAATGATTATGTATTTTTCTAGAAGCTTAATGGAAGTGTAGTTATATTCTAAAATTTTCCATATATGTAAATGAAAGTAAATGACATCTCAATAAGGTTAATTGGTTTTCTAACCAAATCTTTGACTTAGATCATATAAGAACACTTATATTTTAGAATAAAGATTTATGAACTAAATTTCTATAGCTTTAGTCTAAGGTGTCTATATGCATAAGGTACTAAGGTGTTTAACAATAATAATATTTTTAAAAAAAGTCTAATATTATACCCTATCAATGTTCTAGTGTTAGGATACATAAAATAGTGAGAGAATATGAGGGTGATCCTATATACATCTAATAAGAATTCATATAATTATTAAGAATTATTATGGATATATTCTTGATCTGAAGAGTATTGATTTTCAACTTGATATCATAATATCAAAGTCAATGAGCTTAATAGAATTTATAAATCTTTTTTGAGTATGATTATGCTAAGTTCAAAATCATTAATTTTGCATAAAATGAAATATAAAGAGATGAAAGATGAAGTAATTATTTAAAAGAGTTTCAAATATGAAATTATAGATTAACTAAATTATGCTTTGTGTAAATCATTTATGATATGACTAAGCAAATAAGTTTAGATTATTAGGTTTATATATTGATCTTATATTAGTTTTATTACCCTTGATTTAATACTTGGAGTTTGTGAGCAAAGTCTTAACTCATCTAGAATATTTCACAACCATATAACTGTAGACCTACTTGAAGCAAGGAGTAATTCTCCTTTGGGGCTTCCTTGAGGAATGCACAAACCTATGATAAGGTGTTAATGGAGTCATCATTTAGTAAAAACTAGGAAAGTGTGGCTAGACTACCCTTAAGCAAAGTGCTTAACCTAACCCTTCAGAGTTGGGTTCAAATGATTGAATATATTATGTTTAAGTTGTATAATCATTTTTCTCTTTTAATGAATTATCATGTTTTCTAGACAGGTGTATGAGCTTATATACATTCATAAATTACAATACTTTTGTTGAATAGGGAAAACAATAATAAACATACATTCATAAATTAATGAATAACTAATTATTAATGAGTAACGAATTAAATTACCTACAAAAACAATATTAGTTCATATGATAGTATAAAATAAGGAGATATAACATCATTATAGCATCATTCATCACATTATGGATTTTCATGAAATCATGTTAATAAATTATAAGGTTATGTTAATAACTTCACTCATAGAAGACTTGTGTTAGTAACTCTTTCATAATAAAAGAGTTGTTAGCGCAACTGTTCTGACAAACAATAGTTGCTAACTCAACTAAATAGCAAATGGACAATAGATAATATAATATTTAACTAGCTAGGATCCATTCATCAACCAAATAAATATTCCATGATATATGATACCATAAATAACACTTAATTACACATCTCAACATCAACATATGAGAAATATAACAAAATTTCATAATAATCAAATAGTCAAACAAGTATGATAGCTTTTATCAGAAAAAATAAGTTGCATCAATAACTATTTCTTTCAATAAAGAGTTATGCTAATAACTTTTTCATTACAAAAGTATTGCTAATGCAATTATTTAGATAAGAAACACTTACTAGTGTAACTTGTAAGAAAAAAACATAGAAAATGAATCTCATAATATTAAAACCAATCTCAATATGTCATCAATTAATATAAAAACCATGAAAAGAGAAAGGAAAGGAAGTGGCATGTTTCTTTAGCATGTGAATCAAAATGATTTATTTATTTATGATTTTAACATCATTGTTTTAGATTCAATGAAAGTGATTACAAATTCATACATCACTTCATTATATCAAGAAAGAAAGAAAGAAAGAAACCCACTATATTCATTTCATGATCAATCCAATATAATAACAATAAATTTATCATAGATTTTGGCATAATATCAAATCAAAAGGCAAAATAAGCAAATAAAATTTCTAAAATTTAAAAGAGTTACTGGTATAATTATTCTTGAGTAATAAGTTTTATCAACAATTGTTTATGAAATAAAGTTGCACTAGTAACTTTTTTGAGCTTTCATATAAGTCCTAGAGTTCACACAGTTTCTTTCCCTCTTTGCATGAATTTTTAGAAAAATAAATGAAAATTTGAGAAAGATGCCCTCATATAGGTACCTTGATTAAACTTGTCTTTTGATGGTCTTTCCAATTTCTTCAAAAATCTTTAAGTTCTCCAAAAAATAAAAAAAAATTTTATATGTTTATAAAAAGAATTTTGAATTTTAGAACATCTTACTAATTAAAAATATATTTTAGAATTTTTAATTTTTAAGAAAACAATTTTAGAAAAAATGACTTTGAAAGAAAAGAATTAAAAAGAAAATAAATTTAAGCAAAATTATGAAACTTTAAACTCAATTATTTTTTAAAACAATTTAAGTTTTTAATAAAATTTTTAGTTAATATTTAAAATAGCTAAGAATATATCAAATATATTCCACTATTTTTTAAAAAAATAAAAATTAACTTATTTATAAGAGAGTCAAAGGATTGAAAACCCTTGGCTTTCCAATGTAAAAATGTTGTTTGCACAAGTAATTTGTCAAAATTTAAAAATTAAAAGAAATTAGAAGAATTTAATTCCTTGCAAGATTGAAAGTTTCATCATTATTGGGCAAAAAGGGTTCAAATAAAAAATTGAGTGTTTATAGAGTTATGACTATTAATAATATCATTCTTGGACTAAGGAATTAACATCTCATAATATCATAAGTAATCAAAATATGCATATAGTACTATGATAAATTATTAGTATAATCATTAATCACGATAACGTAATGGTAACTTTAAAAGTTACATGAATTGATAATGTTAGACCTAGGATTTTGATATGTGTGTCACATGTGACTCAATTTAAGTTATTTGTCATTTTAAAGTTTATTTTTATCAGTGGTACGAGCGTACCTGTCACACCCCAGCCCATACCTGGAGGAACATGCTCCCGTAGCGTATGCCACGACCGTCCCTTGGGAAAGCCGCCACATACCCTACCAGGGATACGTCCTATTTTGAAACTTTAGACATATGTATGGGTACAAACCTGTATTAGTGGTGAAACAGTGCGTAGCATGGCATACATTCAAATATTCAAACAACAAACCCTGGATAAGTCTTACCATACATTTGTACACCAAAATTCAATAACCACACGATCACCAAAGTGAAAGCATATATATATATATACAAGTGTACAATACATAACTATTCACCACTAACTAAAA
>CANYBF010278546.1:0-11081 GCA_948192965.1 Dalechampia spathulata
GGGGTTGCGGACCCCGCTTATGCACTATTCATGGTGAATAGTGCCCAGGGCGAAAAATGTAATACTTTGCATCATAACTATTTTGCCCTATGTATACAGCAAGGGAGGGTGTTCTATATGCACAGAACACTCAAAATAGATGGCGGGTCCCGCCAGGTGCCATGGTGGGCCTCACCAGCCCTGAGATGTTCTGCGCACCAAAACACACGGAGGAAAACACAGAGGTCTATGTGTATAATCAGGATCGATACCAGGGGCTAAACCCTAGCCGAATCAACAAAGTTTCAAAATTATACGATGGTGAAAAGTGAGGGTCAACAGGTTGTTATTAAACTCATTCTCAACTCCAGCTAATAATTCATTAAGTAATATACATGTACACTTAATATATTAATAATCTAAAATAGTTTGCCTAAGTCAAGTATAGTCACTCTTGACCAAACCATTTTCAAGAGTGCAATTAATGTATTTAACTCACTAGTTGGAGCTGAATTATTGACATTCATAAGTGTACCACTAGGTCCAATCAAAAATAAGGATGTGTGTGAATCATTTCTTGATTCAGGAGCCAACAGCTTAATACATTTTTTATATGTTTATTTATACATTCAAATACATGCAAGAATATGGTAATTTTATCACAAGTTTCTATGATATCAACACAATTAGTAGTCACATTATTGGTACCTATAAATGCGTAAAATCTATAAAATAAAATAATATATTGAATTAGAAATTAAGCAATAAATAAATTTTATTAAATTAAAATGAGTTACAATCTCTAATATTAAATTCTTATAGTAAAAAATGTTAATCCTCTAATTTGAATCTTAAAACAAGAACTTGATTTAAGGATTTTTTTAGCTTGATCTTAAATTGAACTTTACTTTTGGGGAATAACGTGATTCAAGTGCTTTAGGAGCTTGATCTTGAATCAAACTTCACCTTGAGGGAAAAACACCTTAATAAACTTGATGAATACCTTGATGAACTTGAAGAACGTCTTGGATCTTAAAGAACACCTTGAGGTCTTAAAGATTTGGGGAGCTTGAAACTTGAGAACTTGTTGTTTCTAGCTTCTAGCTTCTAAATATGTATTTTGCAATGAAGGAAGCCCCCTATCTATAGTGATTTAGAGGAGAGGAGTTTAGAGATTGAACCTCTGTTCTATAAATTTAAAGTGATTAAATTATCAAAAAAAGTATCACTTTATTTATTTATTATTTTAATTGTATTTATCTAACTATTAAAATAATTTAAATTTAAATAATAAATCAAATAATTTGATTAATTTAAAATATATTTATCTTATTATATTAAAATAATCATTTAATCTAATTATTTTATAGATCAAAAAAATATTTATTAATTAATCTATAAAATATATTTTATTAGATTAAAATAATTATTTAATCTAATAATTTCATAGATCAAAATATATTTAATTAATCTAGAAATTATTGAAAATTTTAGTATCTACAAATGCCCCTTTAAGACTTATTCATAAATTTATTTGAATGAATATATCTCAAAATTGTTTTATAGAAACTTTGAAATAAAACAATTAAAACCACCATTGGTCATCTTTCTTTTTTAAGATTTTAATGGTCAATCATTTTATAGTAGAATGAAATTATGCTTATTGAACTAACTGCATGTTGAATTGCATAGCCATCCTTCTTTTATTTTAATATTTTTTTCCAAAACTGGAAACCCATAGACAAGCACAAACTTTACATGTTTGTGCACTTTATACCAAAATTGGGTTTTTTTTTCAAATAATGGTATTTTTTTAATGATTAGGATTACAAATCTTAATGAAATTATGATTTGAAAACTCTAATTCAAGTTATACTTGAACTTTAAACTTGTATCCTAATAGGACTCAAACATGGGGTTTAATATCTCTATTAAAGCCATCTAGCATTTGGCTTTTTATTTGTAAACATTCATAGCATCCAATATTCACTTTATCTTTAAGCATTTGTAATTCTACTAAAGCTTCAATTTCCCTAGAAAATCTCCAAGTAGCAAAGCAAAGGTTCTTAGTTTTTTTTAGTCAACTTCAGCTACACGTGATTATAGATATTCATCTCATTTGTTTTTTTCTCTTTCATGTAGGATTATTTCCATTGAAGAATGTGACTTAAGATAATTACCAACCTTGAAAATTTTATTGTGCGAATTCCTTGTTATTTGCAATGTCCATATGAAAAATTCTTATTCACTTTTTAATTGCATGATTGCATATGCATGAACCATTGTAGGATATCTTTTTCCCTTGCACTAGGAAATTAATTTATCTTATTATAGTATTTAAAACCTATGGCTCTATAAATTAACATCAGTGAGATCATAAACCTAATTTTAATTTTCAAATCATTATGCGTAGGCCTCTTCATATTGTAATATCTTAGGCTCACATGCAAAAGCTCCTAAGAAAATAAATATTTAGTCACCATTCCATTTTGCATTCCAACCAATTTTTTATATGATATTTTCCTTCTTATAATGCTTATGAATAGAAAAGTGACCCTGAACCATTTAATTTTTGAACCCTCAACACCTAGATTATTGCTATAAATTTGATCCTTTTGTTTCTTTCATGCATAACCCTTTTTGCTTGAAATTCTATATATTGTAATCCACTAATTTGTTCCTGTATGTGGATTTTTTTTCACCTTTCCATGCATATGTACACTTGAACTTAGCAAAGCCCTTTAGTTTGTATGCTTATTCCATTGCTAACTTTTTTTCATATTAATTTGAGACTCCATTTCATTAGTTTCTCTTAAACCGTAACATGCTTGTTTGTTTCTCTTAAATGGACATGTAGTACTGATATGATGTAGATCTTCTCCTCCTATAATATGTTGTTTTATTCCCCATTTCTTTCATAACTTTGACATATATATGCTTGCATGATTCCTTTGACTAGCTCATTTAATTCTTCATAATGGATTTCATCAGATGAATAATCATGATAATGGCACCAATTTTGATCCATGCATTAATTGATCTTACTTAATTCTTTTGAATTCAACATTTTTTTATCATAAACATTTTTTATGTCAATAACTACTCTCTTATCATAAAAAATACATTGATAATATTTCCTTTAATTTATGTAGTTTTTTCAAAATTTATTCCATTGAAAGTAAGGAATATTATTCAACTACCTCCACGAAGGCAATTAATTTAAAGATTATTTGATTATCATGAATAGTTAAACTAGTAAGACAATTTGACTATAAAATTAGTCAATTATCTTAGGGTGATTTGATTATTGAATTTAATCAAAAATCAAGATGCTTAAAGATTAAACTACTACCACAAAGGTGATCATCTTCAAGATTACTTGATTATTACGAAGAATTGAATCGATAAAACAATTTAACTACAAAATTAGTCAATTGCTTTATGGTGACTAGATTATCATATTTAATCAAGGTCCTTTATTTTTAGCAGTTCATTCCCCGTAACTACTTAACTTTGATAAGCCTTGATAGCTAATTGGAAAGTAATTAAAATTCACCAATTGTGTGATTTTTAACTCAAATTAAGGTGATCTAGCTATTATACCTAGTTAATTAAAGTGAAGATTCAAATCAAAGCTTATATCGATGATGATCGCTATTAAAGTGAAGATGATTCAAATTGCAGCTCATATCAACAACAAGCAGCAATCATACATTAAGATTTTAGAAGTCAAGAGCAACCAGATGCATTTGAACATGATTTTACATGTCCAAACTCCTGGTATTGGATGTTTTGCTCCATTATGACCTTCTATGGTGATTCCATTTTTATCAACTTGGTCAGAGAAAGCTTCTCATGAATTTACCAACTTAAGTAAAGACATGAAGTTAACTTGTTTGTTTTGGAAGTCTTCATTCAAGTCTCTACAAAGTTCTTCTGATAATCTATCCTTATTTAAAAAATGTATTGCTATCAAAGAAGTATCATGGCCATCCACCTTCAAAGTTGCTAGTAAATTCTCTTATTCTCCATGTTATTGGGAATGGCTTGAAGATATTCTTATGGTAAATAAGTTATTATTCACACAAGATTGAATTTATGATGTTACATTTGCATCACTCTTCATTTATGATAAGTTTACTAGTATTATGCAATACGTTTATGAGCATTGGAGTTCATAAATAAATACTTTCTTCCTATTGTTTAGAGAAGATTCAATTTCACTTTAGAACTTGCATTCTTTGAGCAAACTTCTCATTTTAGGCACCTTTTATAATGAGATCATACCTTCCAAGAACTCATAGGCTCTAATGGTGGTAATGAATTTCTTCCACCAAGTTGCCAATACTTGTTTCATGCTTATAATAACCTTGTTAATAACCAACACTAAGCAAAGATTAATGATTGGATCAAGTTTTGGTTTCATGGAGTTGTCAAATATGATGAGCCCCCAGGAAAAGACTACTTGAAAAGAGCTACAGCTCTAAAAAAGACATTCTACCCATCAAGAATAATCAACAAGGGCTTACCTCGAAACAAAGCCTAGTAATATCCCTTTATCCTTCTAAGCATCAAAGATCATGCTTTACAAGATGAGATTTACTTAGCCATTTTTCTTTCTTATTGGCTATGTAAATTTGTACTACCTTATGGAGTTCCAAATCTCATCCATCCTAACACTTAAAGTTGTAAGCATGATAGCCATAGGAGATAGTTTTTGCTTAGCCATTCCACTTTTTACCAGTATCTATTATGGATTGAGTAAAATATCTAACTCTACCAACTTGAAGTCTTGCAGTATTTGTTTTCCAGTTTATTATGTTTATGGTTGGTTAGTAGATAGGTATTATATTCATTGCTTTGAAGGGAAGAATGCAAGTCTGACTTGCATGACTTACTATAGAGGCTTAAGGATGGATCACTTCTTTAAAGATTATAAAGTGGGGAACCTTTTCAAGGGAGGCTGATTCAAGACAAAACATGTGATCTTTCCACCTCAAGAAACAACCATCATTGATAATTATGCCTTTTATTATGGTCCATTTAACTAGATTAAATACATTATCAGTCTTTGCTTTGGTTATCTAACTTTTTGTTGCAATGATATGTTTTATATTCAAGCATATTATCCTACCAGATTTAGCAAAAAAATTTTGTTCATCCAAGATATCCTTGATGATCTTCAAAAGGTAATGAGATAATAAACTTTAAAGGAAGTTCTCTAATTTTAGAAGTCCTTAACAAGTCTTAAGAGCTAATTAAAGACCATAATGCCCTCTAAAGTTTTAAAGGAGCCTTTTTATGCAACTCAAAGTTATGTTGAGTGGTGGTCCAAGGAGTGGTCTTGATCCCTTTCTACTGTTAAAAAATATTGACTTAATCTAATTAAAGTTTAAAAGAAACCCAATCATGAAGTTATCATGATAAATCCTCCACCTTTAAGACCTCAATAAAACTTAGTCTTTGACCTTCCTTATAGAAATACACCAAAGGATAGGAGTTTTATAAGAGCACCTAATTAAGAGGGTAATGGTGATTTATATAGAAGAGCTGTCACAAGGTATAATGGATTTGATAAGGATGAGTTTGGGTCAAGCTCTTATCATCGCTGGAAGAGACCAAAGACCCATAAAACTAATGAAGCTTTAGTGATTAATTTAACCATATTAGATGACATCCTTTCTTCTTCATTCTTCAATAATCTTGTAATAATCTTTTCATTTGAACTTAATTTCTTTATTTTTATTTTTATTTTTTTACTTTAAATTTATTATGATAATTTTTTATAAGGAAACTTGGCACAAGAATTAACTTCAATGAATTGTGCCCTCACCATTGTCATAAAAGCTACTAAGGAAGTTGAACCTATAGAGCCAAGGAAAGAGAAAGCTACCTATGGTGCCCCTTATACATTTTCTCAATTTTATGGAGATGACTTCGTACAAAGGCATCATTGCAATATAGTTGCCTCTACATGAAAGGACTTATGCTTGAAGATTATAAATGCACCATTCTGTGAAGTTTCCTTATTTCTTGATAAAGTTCTTACTATCTTAAATGAGATTCAGTGAGTTGAAAAGATTGATGTTTTAATCCCAAGGAAGCATCTTGAAGACTATGTTCAGAAAATCAATAATCTTTATGAAAAAGAGTCTTCCTTAGCTTCCAAGGCATTGAAAGAGTATCGTTTAAAGAAATTTGAATTGCTAAGAGATTAGACGATGCAAGATCTTTGGAAGTTGAAGCTTTCAAGAAGCATAGCTTAGTTGAGGCTGACTTACTTGAGATTAATAATGAGATTTAGAGACTTCATGTTAAGAAAGAAAGACTTAGAATTTCTTTGAGTGATACAGAGAAGGAAGTCCTTGATATCCAAGCAAACATCACCAACATCAAGGAAAAGAAATCAGTTGTAGAGAATATCCCCTTCTAATATCCTTTTGAAGAAGAATCTTTGTAATAACTTAGGAATGTATTAGAGGCAAAAAGAATTGATTTAAGAGATTTTGCATAGAAACCATAAGTTTTATTTTCTCTTTGTAATAGAATATTTATTTTTTATTAATAAATATTATATTTATTTTTTTGTATACATCACTTAGATATATATTTTGTTTCACTAAGCATAATACTAAGTTCTTTTTTATTTATGTGACTAAACTTAGCATGTTACTAAGATGCCTATGTACCTTTATAAGAAGGATCAAGTCCAATGTAGTTCAAATTTTATTTTTTATTTAGTTTGTTGTGCACAGTTTTAGCTCATGCGAGCCAAGAGCAATATTGAACTCTAAGCATAGTATTGCTCTATAAACTTATTATTGATAGGTCCAATATGCACTCCATCTTTATCAACGATCTTGTATGCACCATTTGAATAGACTTCCTATACAACATATGGTCCATCCTAATTTGATAAGAACTTATTACCCATATATCAAGATACAATGATTAATCTTCTTATTATAAAAACAAGATCTCTAACTTGAAAAGATTACAGACTTACTTTCTTGTTGAATGCTCTTGACAACCTATCTTGATAACACTATAAGCATTATTGTGTATCCAGATGCTTTTCATCTAAAGCTTCCAACTCTTAAAGATGTAATCAAATATTATCTTCACTTGAGAGTCCTTCATAGACCACTATCCTTAAGGATGGGATTTACTGCTCAAGAGGTAGTACAGCCTCCATACCATAGACAACTAAATATAGAGTTGCTTATGTAAGTGTTCTATATGTGGTCAAATAAGCCCATAAAGCTTCTCCTATTCTTTCATGCCAATCACTTTTTGATTGAATTATAATCTGCTTAAGGAGATTACATTAAGTTTTATTGAAAGCTTTAGCAAGTCCTTTAATTAACATGTTATACATTGAGGAGCAATATTGCTTAAAGTTAATCTACTTGCACAACTTATCCATTATCTTATTGTAAAAGGGCCTACCATTATTCATTATAATGTAACAAGGCACATCATAATAATATATGATATTTGTTCAAATGAAACTTGCAAATATCTTCCCTTTCACTTCTTTACATATTATAGCTTCAGCCTATTTGGAGAAACAATATGTTCCAACCAAGATGTAAAGATGACCACCCAAACGTTTTGGCAAAGGTCTTATCACATCAAGTCCCCAAGCATCAAAGGCCAAGATGCAATAGTTGGGTGAAGAGGTTTTGGAGGTTGACATATCACATTTACATGAAATTGACACTTTTGACATCTTTAACTTATTCCATGTAATCTTTTACAATTATCAGCTAATAATACCCCATCTTTTTAATTTGAAAGTGAAGCTTTGGACTAAATTAATAAGCCCTACACACTTCTAAGTGTGCTTTTTGCACAATCTTAGCCATTTCATTATCCCCAAAGCAACGTATGAAGATGCCATCAAAGGAACACCTATATAAAGTTCTCTTATAATAAATGAATCTTAACACTCACCTTCTAACTTTAGTCTTATAACGCACGTCTTTGGGCAAATTTTCATGTTCTAAATAATTAATGATTGATTGTTATCAATCCTCTACATCAGTTTCATATATAGAAATATGATTTACCATCTTTTTTTCATCTTAAATTTCAAGTTGAAGTGATGATGGCACAATCTATCTTTCATATACAGGAACTTCAACCGCACCATTTAGTAATAATAATATCAATGCTAAGTTTTCCAAAGCATAAGCTCATTATCTTCTCATGGCATATGTTTGATCAACAAGGTGTCAAATTAATTAAGTAGCTTTGAAGCATATTCATAATAAGGTAACAAATTAACTTTCTTTACTTCATATAATGACAGGACTTGTTTGATAATTAACTTTGAATCTCCAAATACTTTAATATTTAAGATCTCTATGTGAGCTACCATCTCCAATCCAAGGATCAAGGCCTAGTACTCTGCCATATTATTTGAGCATTTTTCTTTAAAGGTAAACATAAATGGTAGAACTTCACCATCAAGACTGAGGAAAACAACTCTATCTCCTATACCTTCTCATTTAGTTGCTCCATCTATTAGTGTATGCTCTAGAGCATCATGTTTCATTGTAATTTGATATTGAACCATTTATTAATAAAAGGCATCATTCATTATTCAGTTTACTCAATAAGTTATTAACTAAATAATGAATTCTAAGATATTGGAACAGTATAAAGGAATTCATAAAGAAGTTTATGAAATGAGATTCTTATTGTATGCAAATGTTCAATATCTAAATTATTCCTAATCAATGTATTAATAAGAATAGATATTATTGATGCGGTTAAGATCAGGATATGTTACACTTCTTTTAGGGATGATTCTCATTTATCATGACAAGAGTTGTCTAAAGTGAACATGTGTATGAGCAGTGGGAGGCTGTCTCATTGGAGGCCTTGTCGATGAGATTTCATATGGATGATTGATCTATGTCTATGAAGTATATCTCACTCATATTAGTAGCGCAAGTATCCTTAAGACTTGAGATAACAAGGTTATCTTAATTATGGATCACTATGTTTTGACTCCTATGTTTTATTCCTCAATAGGAGGCATTCATAACTTAGAGGTTAGATATAGTGTAAAGTAGTTGAAGGTATTTGTTTATCAATAAAGGATTCACCACTCTAGATCAACTGTAGGGGTTTATCTCATTGATTCATATAATATTCTTTATTCAGGAATCTCTGGCTAGAGTAGAATGCCTATTAATGAATGAGTTTATGAGCGTCGGTTTCTGCCGAGGCCCAGATCAAGGCTTGCAAAAGTCATGGACCGGGGACCACACTTAGAGTGAAAGTGCAGTCTTCCTAAGGGGTTCCTTTAGGAAATGATACAAACTCAAAAGAGTCACAAGGGAGTCACCACCGGATGGTTCTGGATTGGTCCAACCAACCCATAGCATGAGTGCTAGTTAAACCCTTCAGAGATTGGGTTAGGGTGGTAGAGATCTATTCTATGAGTTTCCAAAATCGATTTTACCATTATAGTTGGGATTAATTATCCTAAGCAGGCAAGCATACGAGCGTAAATGTAAGCACACAGTGCATCATGTGATTTGGCATTTACAAGGTTGCACGTAAAATGACATATAAAGCTATATGATATTTGAGTGGCATGGCATATGCATGGCATGTGAAGTAGTGATAAAATAACATGGCATATGCATGACATATGAACATGAATGACATATCATATGCATGATATGGCAACCTAGTATGGTATGTAAGCACATAATATTAGCAAATAGCGTATAGCGTTATGCGTTAATGTTTTTGGTTTGTTTTAGCATTTGGCGTATAGCGTATGCAATGTGTATATATAGTATATGGGGTGTGACATGGCATGTGCATGACATATGAGATGAATGGTCACTTTGTATGTATGACATGTGAAGTGATGTGTGACATGGCATATGCATGGCATGTATAGTAGAATGTCCTTGTATCATATGACATGATATGTGAAATGATGTATCATATGCATGACATGACATAATGTATGGCATACCATATGCATGGTATTTTAAATGGATGACATACTATATGTATAGCACATGAAGTGAATGATATACCATATGCATGGTATGTTAAATGAATGACATACTATATGCATAGCATGTGAGGTGAATGATATACCGTATGCATGGCATGTTAAATGATGAATGGCATGGCACATGCATGACATGGCATAGTGGTGGGTATGTGAATGTGTATTCAACATAGTATGTGTATGGCATACAGTATGACATGCATTATGATATATGACGTGGCATATTATATGACATGGCATGGCATATATGTGCGTGGCAAGGTGTATTGATTGATTGCGTGTATTGTATTGTGTATTTGGAGTATTGGTGTATTTACATATTTATACATATATACATATGAAATACAGTATGTTATGGCATAAGGTGTTGGTTTGCTATGTTATTAAGCAGCGGAAGAAATTTAAAAATTTTATTTGGTACAGCAAACCAGAAGGGATCTTTGCATCAAAACACAAGAAAACTTAGTTAGAGATTAGATATGGCATAGAATAGTAACTCTTACTTTTCAATGCAGTTCTCCTTTGCTCTTGACCTCTATGCCGTTTATGGTTGTAGCAAACCAAAAACTACCAAAATAGGTAGCCTCCAATAGTATCTAGACGTAAATGAAGGATTCCAAGCAAGCAACGATTGCTTCTATCTCCTTTCATGTGAACTAGCAAAGAAAAAGAAGAAAACTTAAGGCATTTTCTTCTTCCTCATAATTGATCTTGTGAAGGCCGAATTATTTCTTTCTAGAAGAAGGTATGTTTCAGCTAAAGGAAGAAAAATAGAGTGGCTTAACCTAATTTTGAGTCATAACAATATATTTATACTCCAAAATTAGGTTAAGCTGAAACCCTTTCAGCTTAAGTCAGGCCTGGGCCCATCTATGACTAATATGGCATGTGACTGTCACTTACCTTGTCATAGCCCAACCCAATAGCCCAACTTGAACTTTATGAACTTCTAAATATTAAAATTAAGTCCATAAAGTCTTAGGTTAATTTCCATAAGTGTTAATTTTGACTTTTCCCAAAAGTACAAAATTGCCCTTTTAGCTTGTTTCCTCATTTG
>CANYBF010278720.1:0-12789 GCA_948192965.1 Dalechampia spathulata
GACAATATTTGATAGATCTTGAACATTAAGACTATGGAAAAGCCATTAATGTTGCTGGAAACATCAGATCTGAGATAGAAATGAGCAAAACGGAAGCAAAATTCAATTTTCTATGAAATTAGAGACCTACGTGCACAGCATATAGGCCTATGTGCACCACACATAGGTTGTATGTTGTGCATATAGGTGGAGATGTGGTGCATATAGCAAAGAAATTTGAAGGAAAATCAAGTTTTTTAGCAAAAACACGATCAATATATAATTTCCAGTAAGTTTAATGAAGGAAGTACTCCATTTTAAGGATGAACGGGTGTGTTCAAATCAAGTAAATGAGCATTTAACTTGAACAATTAATTTTAAGGCTAAAATTAATTAGATCTGGGAAATATTTGGTAGATCTAGAATAATAAAAGCATGGACAAGCCTCTAATGAAGCTAGATTCATCAGATCGGGTAAAGAAACGAGTGAAAACTGAAGAAGATATGCATTTTTTGGAAGGATGTGGCACACATAGTACTATATGTGGCACATATAGCATAGAAAATAGAAGGAAAACAGAGGTTTTTAGGAAAGACATGAAATATTAGTTAGATATAGGCATATCCGAAGTAAAAACATGTGTTTTTGATCGTTAATAAGCATTAACAATCATCAACCCATAAGATTGAAGCCAAATATCCATAAATCAACCCAAGAAATCATAGATCCAAGCAAAAACAAGAAGGAAATGGAAGAAAAATGAGCATTTAACTTACCATAGTAGGTTTCTCTTGTAGATCTTGAATCCAAATGTGATTAGGGACCTAACTAGTGTTGATTGGTCTCTAAAAACCTAGATTGATTGTTTAATTAATTGCTTAATTAAGTTGGGAGTGGATTTTGGCAGAGTTTGGCCATTTTTGGCTAATTTTCGGACCATTTTTCATGAACCCAAGACTCATACTTATAGTGGAAGAGGTTAATGTTTGGAAAATCTAATTTTCAATGTGGGATTTGAAAATTTTTAGGCTATGTGTGCAGTATGTAGTGCTACATGTTACATATATAGCATTTTAACCCATTATGTGGGGCCTACTATGGCTACATTAGGATGTTTGCCCCATGTCTAATAAGCATCTTTTCATGCCCTAAGACATTCTATGATGTGGCACATGTTAGATTTGGTCTCGAGAAGGCTCTCAACCAAATGTCTTATTTTGCTATATGTATATCGCATAGTGGTATATGCTACGCATATAACATTTCGCCCCTATGCACGCTGGCTTGCATGAGCAAAATGTAACATGTGCCACATATTAAACAAGCATCATTTGGTATTTGACGATGTTATACTATATGGAGCATGTTAGATTTGGCCCCAAGTGGGCCCTACTAAACGTCTTCTTTTGTTATATGTGTAGCACGTAGTGCTACATGCTATGCATATAGCATTTTGCATGCTATGCACTCCGCTTTGTATGAGTAAAATGTAATGCACTCCGTATGTCAAATAAGTGTTATTTGACATTCTAAGACATTATGTTATGCGATGCACATAGGATTTGGCCCAGAAAGTGGGCCCTACCAAATGTCTTTTTCTGCCATGTAGTGCACGCATAGTGCTATGCACCCCATGTGTTTTGTTTATGTATTTCACCTTGTTCAGGCAAAAAGTAAAGTATTCTACATGCCCAGAACACTCAGAGAAGGTTCAAAAGCATGTTCATAAATCGGGGTTGACCTTGGGGATCGACATCGAGCTAAATCGATAAAAACCCGAGATTGCACAAGGGTGAAAAGTTAGGGTCAACAGACATAGCATAAGCATGATGTATAACAGATGACATGGCATAGGCAGGACATATGAGATGGCATGGTATAGGCATAATATGGCATAGGCATGATATATGAGATGATATGGCATAATATACATCATTTAGCATTGATAAAATGAGCATAACAACATGAATGAAAATCAATAATGGCCTGAAGAAAAGAGTTGAGGAAGATAGGTAAATAAAGCTAAATCATACATATCGAGAAACTAAAAAATAGGGGCCTATCTATTATAAAGGATCTTTGATGATATAAAAAATCTTAGATGTTAAGCAATATCTCCTCCACTCAGGAAACTGATCTTGAGTAGCATGAGCTAAAAATGCATGAATGGAAAATGCAAAATAAATAAATAATCGTTAAGCAATAAATGAAATTTGGGACTAAAATAACCAATTCAATACCATATGAAAGTAGAAATATATGCCAAATTCTGATGAATGTAATGGCAATAATCATAGAAATGCAACAATAAACATGAGTCGGGTCATGAAAATTATAAAGAAAGCAATCAATTTTGGGCAAAATTGATCAATAACATAATTAGAAGATTCTAAGATCACATGAAACATCACTTAGAAACAAATCAACATCCAATTATACTAATCATGTTAATAGATAATTAAATTATAATTAAAATGACATTAATTGAAAAAATAAACAAATTAGATGATTTAATGGTAAAATCAAGTGAAATTGATCATGGGACATTGAATTAGAGGACTCTAACATCATTCAAATTTCAATTAAAGATGATAAACACATCCAATCTAAGCCAATCATATTAATAGCAATGAATCAACAAATTAAATAAGCATTTAACTTGAAAAATTAATTTTGAAGCCAAAACTAATGATGTAGGATCAATTATGATGAATTCAGATTATTAAGGTTACTATGAAGTCACTAATGCTACTAAAAACTTTTGATAGGCATTGAAAAACAAGCAAAATAAGTGAAAAATGAATGAAAAACTTCAATTTTTAACAAATTTGGCAACTATGTACACCACATATAAGCTATATGTGGTATACATAGTGTGTTATGCATAGTACATAGCGTGTAGAAAATGAAGCAAAATGCATTGTTAGGTAAAAACATGAAATAAATCATAAATCTCAGTAGATATATGATTGTCACAGATCATTCAAGCTATGAATAAGTAATGAATGCTACTGTTACATTCATGATTGAAGCCAATTAATGAAAATAAAGCCAAAAATCATAAACCCAGAATGAAATCAAGAGAAAATGAGAAGAATAATAGCATTCTATACTCACCTAGTAATTAGCTTATGAAAACTTGATTCCAAACGTGACTAGGGATTTAAGAGAGAGTTAATTAGTCACTACCCCTAGATTAATTACTTAATTAAGTGTTTAATTAAGTGAGTAATCAATTTGGTAGAGTTTGGGTCAAATTAATTAATTTCAGACCTCTTTCCCATAAATAGAACACATATATTTATAGGAAAGGGTTATGGGTAATCAAAGAATTGACAAATAATATAAAATTCAAGAAAATTATACAGGATATGCATAACATATAGTGCTATATGTGCAGTGTTAGTGTATGCTCTAGAGCATCATGTTTTTATTGTAATTTAATATTGAACATTTTATCAATAAAAGGCATTATTCATTATTGAGTTTGCTTGAAAGGCTTTTAACTAAATAATGAATTCTAAGATATTGAAACAGTACAAAGGAATTCATAAAGAGTTTATGAAATAAGATTCTTATTGTATGTAAATGTTCAATATCTAAATGATCCTTGATTAATGTATTAATAAGAATGGATATTATTAATGTGGTTAAGATCAACACATGTTATACTTTATTATGGGGTGATTCTCATTCACTATGACATGAGTTATCTAAAGTAACTAACGACCATTTGATATTTAGGTAATCATGATGTATGACTAAACACTGCTCATGATTTGTATAAGATATTATTAATTAGAGATTAATAGATGTTACCAACATGTCAAGAACTCAAATATCATACACTAAAAGTTAGAAGAATGGTAATGATGAATGGATGTTGATGGGATAATGTTTTATGGTTACAAGATAACTTAGATCTTTCATGTTTATTTGATAGAGCATGAAAAGAGCTTTAATTTCATACCTTGCAAATGCCATATGCGGGCTTGGACGTGATTTGGTCAATAAATGAGTGTCATGTGACTTATTCATGTGTTATAAGTCAAAAAGAAAGGGCATACAATTATCATGTTCCTTAGGAGGGATTTTAAGTCATGGACATGCAAGTCACATGCTTAAAGCATGTGACATGCACATGCATGTCACTTAAGTAACCCAAAAACCTAATTAAGTTTTAATAAGTTGTATGACATAACTTTTAGAAAAACAATATAAAAAGATACTTTCAGCTGTCTCCTTTCCTCCTCCCTTCTAGCCTCATTTGAAGCTCTTGGAGAAGAAGAAGAACTCAGTTTTGATCAAGATCAAAAGAGAAAGCTGAATCCTATAATCATCCATCATCCTCTTTTATTTCCTTTTTATTTTTATTAGTCTCTAAAATAAAAACTAATAATTTGATTACTAACCATTCCTTCTTACTTGTGTGGATAGTTTGGAGATCCTTTGGTTTGGGGATTGAAAAGTTTACTATAACTTTTTAGATGAATAAGAACAAAGGATATTGGCTACAAGTAAGTTTACCTGCTCTCTTGTCATGAATTCTTCCCTTATGCATGTTCTATGTGTATGATTGCCTAGATATACTTAATTAACATGTTTTTAAAGTTTTAAAACTCACCTCCCACTACTAAACATGTTTTAACATACCAACATGTAGCATATAGCCTAAAAAAGGCTATATGTGCAGTATATAACAACATATGCCTAGCATGATGCAAAAATGACCTATACACACCACCTAATATGAGTGCATTAAGATGTGTACCATATGTCAAACAAGCATCATTTGAAGCATAAATGTATGGTGATATATAGAGAATATTAGATTTTCATGGGAAAAGCTTGTGCACCATGCGTATGTCCACTGATCATGCACAACATATAACACTATATGCTTCACATATCATGAAATGCATGCTATGTGTTCAACCTTCCACAAGCAAAATGTAACATGGTCAACATGTATAGAGCACTCAAGGGAGGTTAAAAGGCATATATACAAATCGGGGTCAACATCAAGGATTTATACCAAGCTAAAATGAAGAAAACCCAAAGTTATAGTGCATGGGAGAAAAGTTAGGGTCAATAGTTTGACCCATGATTACGATCACTTTGAGGCCACACAAGGAAAATTCATTAAAATGAGACCTAACATCATATGACTTTTCACCAAAAAGCATAAAAAATACATGATCGATGCTTGTATCAAGGCTCGATGCTCATGTTAAGGCTTGCAGGGTACTCATTCTAAGGCTTGTTACTTTACGGGGGAAAATCATGAGCCATTGAGGATATAAAAGTGATCCATTAGGGAAAACTTAATCAAGATACTCATGTTAAAGCTTGTATCTCCATTGAGGAAGAAAATGTGATCCATTGGAATAACTCAACTATGATGCTCATGCCAAGGCTTTTGAGTCTTTAAAAGATCAAAGCTGACTCCTTGAGGACATCAAGACCTACAACCCAACTCTACCACTGAGAGCACGATGCTCAAGTGAGGTAATCAATATTGATCAAGTGGTGCTCATGTTGAGGTTTACAACTCCATGGGGAGGAACATGTATCCTAATACTACTATTAGGAGCCTAGTGCCTAGGTAAAGCAATCAATGCTAATCGTGTGGTGCTCATATTAAGGCTTATGACCTAACTGAGGAATGAAGCATAACCCACTAAGAGCTCGGTGCTCAGGTGAGGCAATCAATGCTGATCATGGCCAATTATTGGGCCGATGGATTTGTTGTACGGCTCAAAAATCACCTGAAGACTAAGTTCAAATACATGTTGCTAAGGTTTAGGAGTTAAATGCTTGATCTCATGATCATTGCTGGATCTAGTTGTCAATTATGGAACCTGGATGATCAACTATTGGATCAGGGTTGAATAACTGCTAGTTTTGAGGTGATCAACTGTCAGATCTATGCTCGCACCATTAAACTTATGTTTGATATCTCCAAAGATAGCATTTAGGACCCACTACTCGAATACGACATTATCTGGTCAATGACTTGATTAGTAGTCAAAGGCTTGACTAAAACTGATCGTCTATTGGATCAATTTCCTATTTATGCTAGACATAGAAAAGTAATTTATTAATGAAATTAGAATTAAAATGGTTAAAAGAAAATACTTGAATTTTTTAGTATCAGTCTACTATATTTTGACTACTTTTTTGAATTTTTCAAACATTGCAGGTCATGAAAATTAGACTCATTGGGGAAAAAGTGCTGCAAAAATTCTAAAATTTTCATGAGAAACCTAATTCAATGGTGCATCTTCATGAGCATATGGTGCATGTTATCATAGCTCCACAGAAGCCGGTGCACTTTAGTAAAAATTACTACATGCGGAGCATATATGCCTAAGCTTTGGGTAACTTCACTGAAGATTGGCCAATTTAGGCATTCATAGGTATGAATTGGACCTAAGATTAGGTAAGAAGAAAGCAATTTTACCAGTACAAAATTGAATTGAACTGGTTTAGATGATACTTAAGCAGGCTTCTGATTGACTACTATTGTTGTTTGCAATAGGTCCACCCTTATCCTTGAAGTTATGTTCTCAAGGTTGGAATACCTAAAAAGTTCATCTTGCAAGGATGAGCATTGCATGATGTTGGAGAGCTTTGAGTATCGGCTCTTCTATTTAAGCAAGCATGTTGTCGACTAGCAGCTTGGGCCAGAGGGATGTGTGGAGTCTTCTACACCACCATGAGCTATATTTTGGGCTTTCTATATTGACATAAAGCCATAGGTGATTTGTCATACCTATACCCAGCATAACATGCTCCTGTAGCATAATTAAAAGCCCCCTATGAATGAAATCATTAATTACACTACAAAAGATGCATAAAAATTTTTCATGATAAGACATGTTTTATCATCGTTACGCATGAACTGGAGTATTTTGGCCATTTATATACATGGGTCATATCATTTATATATCACATCATATTATCATTCATACATATATACATCATCATACATTATCATTATATTCATATCGAGGAGTCATAGTACTAATACATTCATATGCATGTTAGAATATAACATACAAATACTACTGCCAGCATGAGTAATGTTTATTCTACATAACCAAAAGATATTTGAGAGTACGTTAACAAAATGTCCAAGCTGCTGTAGAAGTAAGATTCTACCAATTCCTATTTCTTGTTGACTAGTGATTGCCTAACCTCGTCCCTCACCCAATGGACCAATAAAATGAGTATATAACTCAATGGTGCTATAAAATGAGTGCATAACATGAGCACATATCATAAATAACATATTTAAGTCAAATCACCATAATCAATAATGAGCTATAAAACTGTATCATATAATGCCATTTTGCATCACTCGTTAGCTATTATAAGCAATGTATAAAGCATATAGTATTATTCATAAGTTACTATTCATTAAGTATTATTCATAAGTTACTATTTATTAAATAGTATTCATAAGTTACTATTCACCAAAATATTTTCTGTATCAAATGTAGTATAAAAACATCATGAAGTACATATGAGTAAAATTTATATATGTACCTTTACTATAATTTCATTATCATCCATCCTTGGATCATGATTGTATGTGAATGATGAAATGACTTTGAGAATGACATCATGCTTTGCACTCTACCTTTGATATTATTAATACATATAAATAATTATGCATAATTCGTACTAGGTCTCATATTGTACTGGTATCGATCCTCTTAGGGACTTGATTCATTTAGGAACCAAATATTATCATACAACTTTTTAAGCCTGGCTTATAGCCCATCATCATATAGTACGACTTAAAGAGTTCGGCCTCTGGCCTAATAGTATATCATATATGACCTAATACATGTAATACAATATATAGCTTAACCTTTAGCCCATTAGTTTCATTATTGTATCATTTCCACCTTATATCATCATGTTGTATAATGTCATTATTCATCCATACAATTTCTATGTGTATCATAAGCAATTCAATATGAAAATGTCATTCAAGACCATAAGATAGGTCAAGAGAGGTGAAGCATAAACCTGTCACCAAGTTACCCCTATCGAGTAATGAAGTGGAAGTATTTGCCTCGTTGTCTGGACCTGTAACATTTTCATTCCATGTCTATTAAGTATGACTATTCATATTTCTAATCATTATCATTCAAAGATATTCATTTTTAAGCATAAATATAATATCATTCAACTTTCATCCATAATGAATATTGAAGCATCATTCTATTTCATAGCATTCTTTATCTTATATTCAAGATATAGTTACATACACAAATCATATATATATGTATTGACATACAAATAACATATTTGGTATGTATTCATACGGTTTGGCTTGATTTATGCAAGTATGTAACATTAATCCAAAATCATGTTTGAAGTGTTTATTCTTAAGTATAACATTGAGTTCTAACACTTAAGTAATCATTGTATTAAGTATAAATGCCTTAATATTCATTATCTAGGTGATTGAATAATTTAAACATAAGTAATATTCATTTGGTCAATTAGCACTATTCATATGGTCATTTTCATTTTCAATGTACTTAGAGTTTGTATACTATTTTGATATGAAATGGAATGTGTTAATATCTTATCAATACACTATGGTATGCACCTCTTTAATGTCTCTTAATAGGTGTATAAGATCATGTATTTAAGAATTTAAAACAAATTTATATGATAGATCCCTTAGGTACTTAACTCAAGAAATTTCTAATGATATATTATATGTGAATTTTGGACTCCATTAAGGGGGTCAAAATGCAAAAGGCCGAATGTTTTAGTCATCTACCTAATGTTATCCAAGTTTTATGCCTACTTTAAGCATAAAAATGATGTGAATTATTTAACCATGCAAATGGATTAGAATATTGCAAGGTTAGTACCATTGAAAACTATATTCAAAGATCTTTCCAACGATATATTATGGGTTCCGTAACTCAAACGATAACAAGGTCAAAAAGCAATTACTGTCAACCTCTAACTCTTACCTTATGCAATTTAGTTTCGGCAACTTTTGTATATGTCACTTGCATGCCTTACTTACCATACTTAATGACCTTAAAATCTTACCAAATTACAAATACATATACCTCAACATGTTATTTACATTTTCAAATCAAATGTGCCAAAGTTCATGCATTCAAATACCTCATTAGGTAGCCTTAATCACAAACACATGCATGTTGCCTCTTAGGTGACAAAATTTGTATAACTTTTGCAATTGCATTCCTATTGCCTTAAAACTTTTTTGCCTTCACTCTAACTTTATGATAGCCAATTTACCCAAGTTCTAATTTTTGAAATTGTATAACTTGAATTATGACAGCTAATTTACCCAAGTTCAAAATTTGGGGCAGCAAGCATTTTACCTTCCTTTTTCAACTTCTATTTCACTTTTCATGCATAATTCTTCATCTTCTTCATAAGTAATTACATGAAACACTTTACATACATTTATTAGAACATTATAAAGGTCATACAAACATAGGTTATCTAGGGTTTTGATATTCATACATTCCATACACGAAACTTATCTAAATTACATCAAATATGTTCAACCAAGTGTGTTCTTCAACATTCCATCATCAATTTCACCAAATCCATGCATAATTTTCTTATACTTCACCAACCAAAATACCCATCCTTCAAGAACATAAATTCCAGCAATTTCCAAGAAGAAATAGAGACATATACAAGGAGAATCAATGAAAACTAAGCTTAAAAATACAAAATACATGAAAAATTACCTTTGATATGTATATATTAAAATTTGAAATGGAAAGAGGAGAGGAAGAGAAAAGAATGTCAAATGGTTGGAGGAAAAGAAGAGAATGATGACTTTCCCTTACATAAATCCTATTTTAATTAAATTATCAACTTAGTTAAGGAAGGGTCCAATGAGAGCTTGGCACTTATTAAATTTCTATTGGTTCCTTCCTTTAATTATCTCTTTTCCATTTAATGAAACGTTTTTCCTTAATAAATCATATCATACATTTCATACATATATAAAACACATCTCATATCACACATACATATTTCTAGTTTCCAAAAATACCCCCTCTTTTGAAATGAAATTACCAAAATACCCTTACTTTCAACTTAACTTATTTTTAATTCTAATTTCATTTTTACTTCCTAATATACATTCTAACAACTACTTTCATATATAATATCATGTTTAGCATATCTAATCATCTCATTTCATGTATAAAGTCCATTCTAAGGCATCCTTAGGACCATTTTTCATAAGCCTTCAAAATGAACCTCTTAAGGCATGAATAATCCATTTTTATCACTTTAACTATTCTTTTACCTCTTTTCACTTTGAATTCTATATCTTATGAAATTCTATTCATTCATATTATACTCATAAGCATATATAGCATATCAAAGCATATACTAATCATAGCTCAATTGTACTTTTCATACACTATTCATTCTCATGCATAAAATGCAAACTTGTTAAGATGCTAATAATGCGGATGTGACATGATCGTTATGCTAATTGGCATTCCCGGGTGAGAGCGCCTAACACAGTCAATGGTGGACTACTAGAATTTCATCCTTATATAGTTGTTAGGGCCTGTTGACCTATCTACATGTAAAGGTCAACATGATAGAGCAAGCGAATCTGGCGACAGATCCAACACTTCTAGTGGTAGAAGTGGACACTATGGTTCACCAGCAATTGGTAATTCCTCAGGTGGTGGCACCTCAAAGAAATCACGTAGTACTACTTCTAGAGTGATACCATTGAGACTAGAGCCTGACAGTCTAGATATGCCCCTTAGATATGAACATCTTTAGGTCAGCTGATGTGACCTTAGAACTAGTTGATCTACACATATAATGTACTGGGTCACCCGTATATAGTATCCTTCCTAGTGTTGATGAGGGATGAGATTGAGTTTGATTCGGTGAAATGCATTAGTATGTTGCTGATTCTGCTGATCTGATATGTGCTTGACTTGTACAGGTACCTTGGGATACCATGGTTGATGCTACAAGGTTGTTGATAAGATTGTGCCACTAATACAGTTCTAAGATGCTAGATATTATGGTAAGCACCTAATATGATTATATTCATGATTATTATGCATAGATGCATGACCTATATGCCTATATGATTATGTTAATACATATGAGTTGGCACACAGAGTATGAGTAACAAGATTGCTATGTTCAGATGATTAAGTAGATAGGTAGAGAGATTACCAGGCTGACAACATGTCTGGAGTGATATAGTATTGAGGTCCTCGATAGTCCTAGTTCAGATAAGGAGTAGTCAAGAGATGATAAAGCCTAGAGCAGATGTTATGTCAGATGCCATTTGCATGGTATCATAGCTCAATAGCTTTTGTATTAGGATATAGGATAAAGTAGCATAGTTTAACATAAAATGAAGGCCTAGTACACTCAAGCTGTGGTGTATGAACACCGAGAATCATCGACTGCTCAAACTTTGTATCTTTTGGATTTAATAGTGAAAACCTAAAATGCTTATTATTCTTCTTCTGTAATAATAATCATGGATTATGTTTCTCTGCCAAAAGATAACCTATTTGTTCTTCTATGTAGGAATAGACAAACTCAACAATCACTTTCTGCCTTTCGTACCATCGCTTAACAGTAGGGTGACACTGAATGGGGCCGATTGAGTGAGTTCAAACTCTAGTATCTGAAGACTTTCTAGCATGTCTCCATCAGTACATCTTACTTGTACATTATTGTGCAGTTCTGGGATCTAATGGCCTATGTCTTCTAGTTTAGACACGTAAAGCTATATTCAATGTATGAGGAGTTCATTGCTATCCTCAGAGTCACTTGTAGCATGATGACAATGCTGAAAATGTTAGCACATACTAGAGAGGTGGACCCTTATTTGATTATGGCATTTGACATCAACTCGATGATAGCAGGGTCACTGCTAACTACAAAAGGCTTTGTAGACCTTGTTGTTATATTCCAATTCTGTGGCCACAAGCTAGTGACTTCCCCTTCATGGTTGAGGGTAACAGAATTCAAACTATTGGTGCAATTTTTATTCATAAACTCGTCTAACATAAGGATTTGATGATTAATGCAATGATAGACTAGATAGAGCATGGTCAAACCCCTTTTTCAATCATCATGGTAGAGATGATCCTTGGGCTAGATAGAGTAAGACAAGGGTATTCTAGATACCTCAGTGGTAGTTTGGATGCCTCAGGGGTAGTTTACTTCTGCTGTAATGGAATATCATATGAGTATAGCTTGTTAGGTTTGACCTTTCCTTTATATGGATGGGTGGTGCTAACCAACATAATATAAAGGGCTTCTTACTAGCATAGTCTAACTTTAAGACCTCACAAATAAGTTGTTGATTCATCACGACATCTAAGTTTCTTATCAATATGGTCTAACTTGGTTCTCAAGACATTGTGTTCTATATAACCTATAACCAACTAAGTTTTTAGAATTACTGTGAGAGTAGCACATCCCGGACGCTGGGAATGCTGCACACTGTTCGGCGTGAAATGTCGCGGTGCTTGCTCTCGAATGACCCCTGAAGTACTACAGGAACTAGACAGATCGCGTCGAGAAAATGTTGTGGAGTCGCCACCCGGCTTATTTAACCAACTTAATTGAGCAATTAAACAAACCAGGAAAAAAAAGTAAACCCGAGCCTTCCTGTGTTGGAAAGCAGCCCGAATTTCTTCAGAGTTGGGTTCGGCATTTCGATTTTATTCGTATTCCGTATTATCGTCTTCACTTTATCCGGTTTTAATAAAAGCGCAAGTCACACAATT
>CANYBF010278743.1:0-16552 GCA_948192965.1 Dalechampia spathulata
AATAGTATAAGGGGCAGACACTATGTTTGGTGTTGGGATTGGGGTTTTAGAAGCGTTTATGTGAATTGTGGCTTAGGTACTTGTGAGAAAGGGGTGAGAAGCGTTATAGTTAGCATAATGATGGCGGTACGGGCGTACCAAACAGGGGAGTTAGGCTCCTGGAGACCGTACGAGTGTACCAAAGGGTGGTCCGGCCGTATGTGAACTCACAGGAAATTGGGTTTGTCAGGTGGATTGTGGACGTACGGGCGTACCAAATGTGGTACTGGCGTACCGTCCCTCGCAGGAAATTATGTGCATTAGAAGTTTTAATTCGGTACAGGCGTACCATGATCCGTACGACCATACGCGACTTAAGTTTGACGAGTTAAAGGATAAGTATTAAGGTTTTTCACTTGCTTTCTCTTAGTTAACTTCCTTAAACCCTTTTAGTTAGTTGAGTAAGAATCCTTAGGAACTTTGAAGTATGAGAACTAAGAGTTTGACGTGGAAATTGATAGAGACGGGATTACCAGCCTACGCTAAAAGTAGTTGGATTTCAGGTTAGTGCTATGGTTGTATTGGTTTTGAGCTTGCTATCATGCTTAGCTTATTTCCATGCCTTAAGACTTAAGCAAAGTCTCAGCATAAAGTTTTATGTTGGTATGTTATTGTTTGACGAGTATGTGGATGCTTGTGCTTGCTATGCTATGACTTGAGGTTTTCATTGTTTCATGGTATTGTGACTTATTGATAGGATGGAATTGATGTATACTTCCTTGTGGTATGAAGCATAAGTGCATATAATATATTCATAGCATGCATAGGAATGAAGGATGGGAAGGAAAGAGAGAAAAGAAAGAAAGTAAAGAGTGCAGAGCTAAGCTCTGGGCATACTGGGTCAAATATGATGATGGGATTCCTTTAAGGAATCAATTAGATTAATACCCTCCCTTTTTGGGAGATGAGTCTCGAGACCTACAGTAGGAAATAGGTACCGAGCACCGTATGTTAATAAGCCCTCCTTCGGGAGATGAGTACCGGTACCTACAGGGACCCAGTATGTGCAAAAGGAATGTGCACAATTACAGGAAAACAAGAGTGGATGTAGGGAAACGAGGAAGAGGAAGATGGCAAGGCATGACTGCATCTGCATTTCACGTTTGAGAGTTTCATTCTGTTATGTCCTTATGATAATGCTAGTGATTGTAATGCAGAATATTTATGATGAATGCCTGTGTTTATTACATTTGCTATGTGATCTTATTAGCATGTTTATTTATGTTTACCTAGCACCACTGAGTTTTATACTCAGTGTTTATCATTTGATGAACGTAAGTTCAGAGCCGACTAGGGAACGGTCCGAGAAGCATTAGTAGTCGTCAGCAGAGGATACATCTTTTCGAAGTGGTACGAGATCATAGGGGCATACTCCGCTCTATTTTGGTAGTGTAGCTTTTGTTAATCATAGTGGCAGTAGTCAAAATTGTACATATTGGTGAACCTATTATGTAATTATTGAACCATGTTGTATGAATTGAATAGTATAAGTATATAAAGTGCCTGTCATGATGGGATTCATGCCTTACAGGGCATGATAAGTTTAATGAATGTATGCCATGTCTTGCATTGTTTCACCACTGAATGCGGGATAATGTACCCATACGACTGACACAGGTATACAAAGGATAGATCCCTTGTAGGATGAGTACCGGTTTTCTTGCAGGGAAATCGATTCTCATACTACGGGAGCATGTTACTCCAAGTATGGGCTGGGTGTGACAACTTTAACATGAGTAGGCTGATAACATGATGATAAGGTATTTTAAAGTATCAAACTACTGATATATAACAAGAAATAGAAATACACCAAAAGAATAAAGTTGTGATATTCACAAGTGTATAATTATCATAATTAAATAATGTTGAATATATTATAGATATGTTTATAGTAATGAAATATTAGTGGTTGAATGATGATGACTGATGTAGTATACATGATAAATGTTTACATTGGTTAGTGGAAATTCAAGAAGAATATAAATCCAAAGAAAAATAAATGATATATATATCAAGGAAATAAACTAGTCATAGTATCAATATAAAATGAACTATGATCTGAATATATTAGAGAGTTGATTACATGACAACGTCAATAATATGATGTTCTGGTTTACTTGACCTGTTCATAGATGTGATATGAATGATTATATTGTCTATGTTATGTGTTTAGCACCACTGAGTTATATACTCAGCGTTCGTCATTTAATGGACATAGGTTGACAGTTGGATGGTGAGCACGGATTCCTAAAGCACCAGTTCAGCAGGAGACCTTTTGAAGGCAAGGACTTGAAATAGATCAAAATTCTATTGAAATTGTTTTAAGCAATTTAAGTAATGACTAAGGCAGTAAAAGCAAGAAGGTCATCTGGGGTTAATACTTCCGCAAAATCTTAGAACGATGCATCCATATATAAAAGAAAAAAAAATTACGCATCCCTTCTAGAGTAATTAGTGGTTTCCACGTATCGGAGATTATTAATTATTCTACGGGAGCATGTCGCACTACAGAAAGGTATGACATGGTTTATATAAAATTTTATAATAAAAATTAATTTTAATGAATTGAATTATTAAATAATAAAAATAATTTGTATTTATATTTGATTTTGAATAAAATTCTAAAATTAGTTATTATATATTAAAATTATTACTTTTAAATAATTAAATTAAAATTAAAATTAATTTTAATAAATTTAAAGAGAATGATAAAATAATCATTTTACTTTACTTTGTTTCCCTCTCCTTTTTATAATATTAGTAAAAAATTCAATAAATATTTTATAACTAATAAATACTTTATATTTTTAGAAAAAATTATAAGTAATATTTTTTTCTATAATTTTATTATAAAAAGTAGTTATTATAATTAAAATTATTATTGTTAGATTATTAAAATAAAATAAAATTAATTGTAATAAATTTAGATGATTTATTAAAATTTTATTTTCTTAACACTAATTATTTAAATATTTATTTTTATATAAAATTTAGTAATAATAATTAATTTTAATAAATTAAATTTTAGATGATAAAAATAATTTATATTTGTATTTAATTTTAAAAAGAATTCTTAAATAAAATTTAGTTGTTATAAATTAAAATTATTACTATTAAATAATTAAAAAAAGTAAAATTAGTTTTAATAAATTTAGAGACATGATAAAATCATTCTCCTTCCCTTTTACAATCCACTTCACTTGATTATTATAATGTAAATTTAAAAATGTTAAGTTGTATGTTAATAATATGAGATATTTTGTAACTTTAATAAAGATTTCATCATTTTAAAAATAATCATAAGTGATATTTTCCTTTATGCAATTTTATTATAAATTAAAATTATTGCTTTTAAATAATTAAAATTAAATTAAATTAATTTTAATAAAATTTTATTTCCTTAAAAGTAATCATTTTTATGTTATTTTTTCTATAAAATTAGATAATAAAAATTAATTTAAATAAATTAGACTATTAGATAATAAAAATAATTTATATTTATATGATTTTAAATAAAATTTTTAGATAAAAATTAATTGTTATAAATTAAAATTATTACTATTAGATAATTAAAATAAAATACAATTAATTTTTATAAATTAAAAATAATATTTTATTTTATTTTATATGAAATTAAATAAAAAATTAATTTTATATTTTAAAATTAATAGTATTTTGTATAAAATTAGATAAATAGGAATTTTTATAAATTAATTTAAGTATTTTTAATTTTTAGTATTTAAAATTTATTTTAGATAGATAAAAATTGGTATTTATATTTAACTTTAAATAGAATTTTTTAAATAAAAATTAAGTTTTATATTAATTTTAACAAAAATTGAATTCCAATATAATTATTTTTATTTATTTTGTTTTGATGGTTCATCAATAGACACTCAGAATACATCACATATCAATGAAATATGACGTCAACATATGTCATATTACATTAATCTGTAAACTCGTTGCACTACATTCTTATAATAGTGGCAATTTACAAATTTTTCATAGGATGAAATCATGGTGAAGATGATACCATTTGTAATTACCCACGTGGCAAAAGGAACGAGAGGGTTCTGGAATTTGCATAAGGCAGACACCCTCCAGCATTAGTCCATTAAAAGTGGACATACTGACATGATTCACATAAATGGCACCTACATGATAATTTATTTTATTTTATAGGAAATTGGATGAAAAAATTATTTTTATATTTTAAAATTATTAATATTTTATATAAAATTAGATAAATATTAATTTTGATAAATTGATATTATTATTAATTAAGTTTTAGATTTATTTTAAATAGATAAAAATAAATATTTATGTTTAATTTTAAATAAAATTCTTTTAAATAGAAATTAATTTTTATATATAATAGATTACAAAAAATACTTTCAATAAAAATTGAAAGAAAATGACACTTGTATTCTTTCATTTCTCTCTTCGCTGTTTTAATATATTATAATATTATATTTATTGAGTAAATAATTTTATATTTTTGTTTATTTCATTTTCTTCATAATATATATATTAATATTAATTATTTCAGACATCATTAATCATAACATATTTTTATATCAAATGAAAAATTACATCGTAACTTTTATTATTTCAATAAATTAATATTTTTATAATTATTTAATTTTAATAATTTTTATTCTTATCAAAAATAATATAATTAAAATTTATATTAATTTACATAAAAATATATTTTTTAATTAACTTACTTATAATAATTTCATATATATTCCTATTTTATTTTTTACTTTATTTTAGTTTTATTACAATTTATTTTTATTAAATTTGATTAATTATATTTTATTTTACATTATATCTTAATATATTATATTTATATTATCATTAAAAAAATTAAATATATTTTAATATATAAATTTAAAAATAATTTATATAATTTGTAATCCTTTATAATATAAAATAAAATGTAATTGAGATCATGTATAATATATAAAAAATTATATTTTAATTTAAACATAACTTCTTTTATTAACAAATATAATATAATATAAATTAGAAATATGTAAAAAATATATCATTATTTTTAATCAAAAAAGGTAATTTTATTTTATAAATATTGTTAGACATAGGATTTTGATGTATGTATTTTGTTTAAATCAATTTAAGTTAAATTCAAACTAAAGTATGATTTTTTGATGTGGTACTGGCGTACCACTACTTTGTACTGTGTGATATGATTATACGGTTGATAGTACCAAATGGATTTGACTTTATTGTGTTTGGTACGAGTGTACCATTATTATGTATTATATGGTACGATAATATGGCTGACCGCACCAAATCAGATTTGATTTGCTTGCTTTAGTATAGGCGTACTAATAGGTGGTACGGGCGTACTAAATGTTGTGAAAAGTTCTAGTAGCTTTAGTGCAGGTGCACCAAGGAGTCAAACTGATGAGGATAATCTTTAGTGCGGGCGTACCAAGTGCTATATTTTGAACACTAAGGATAATCTTGATGAATTTGATCCTAAAACTGATGAGGGTTTATTCCTAGGCTATGCTACATCTAGTAAATCATATAGGGTGTTCAATAAGAGATCTTTAGTTGTTGAGGATCAATGCATATTATTTTTGATGAGACTAACTCCCTTTGTCCAAGAAAGGACATTGTTGATGATGATGTAGGAATTCTATTGGAATAAGGAGAAGGACAAGAGAATCAACAAGAAGCTATTCCAATGGATGTTGAAAATGAAGAGATAAATGACCTTCCTCCTCACCTTACTACAACCCAAATTGAGTATGATCTACTAAAAGAGTGGCAATTTCCTAAGGGATACTCCAAGGAGTAAATCATAGGTGAAACATCCAAAGGGGTAACTACTCGTTCCAAATTCAAAGATATTCATAATAATCTTGCTTTTATTTCTCAATTTGAACTAAAGAATGTTAATGAAGCCTTGAATGACGAAAGTTGGGTGCTTGTTATGCAAAAGGAACTAAATCAGTTTGAAAGGAATAAGGTGTGGACTTTAGTGCTTAAGCCTAAAAATGCATCAATCATAGGAACTAGATGGGTGTATAGGAATAAGCTAGATGAGGATGGTGTCATTACTAGAAACAAGGCTAGGTTAGTTGCACAAGGCTATAGTCAAGAAGAATGTATAAATTTTGATGAAACCTTTGCACCGATAACTAGATTAGAAGCTATTAGGATGTTATTAGCATATGCATCACATATGAATTTTAAATTATTTCAAATAGATGTGAAAAGTGCTTTTCTCAATGGTTTTATTGATGAATAAGTATTTATTGCATAACCTCTTGGTTTTGAAGATTTCAACTTTTCAAACCATATTTTTAAACTTACCAAAGCTTTATATAGCCTTAAACAAGCTCCTAGAGCTTGGTATGATAGATTAAGTAATTTCTTGATTGACAATGATTTTAAAAAAGGCAAAGCAGACACAACACTCTTTATTAAGCATTATAAATATGATATTTTGCTTGTGCAAATTTATGTTAATGATATCATATTCGGTGCTACTAATGAAGATTTGTGCAAGGAATTTTCCAAGTGTATGCAGGGAGAATTAGAGATGAGTATGATGGGAGAATTGAAGTACTTCTTAGGACTTCAAGTCAAGCAATGTGAAGGTTGAATTTCATCAACCAATTCAAGTACACTTAAGAGATATTGAAGAAATTCGGATTGGAAGATGCTAAAGCTAGCAAAACTCCCATGAGCACTACTATAAAGCTTTCTTTGGATGAAAGTGGTAAACATGTAGATCAAAAGAAGTATAGAGGAATGATATGTAGTTTACTCTATCTAACTGCTTCTAGGCTAAATATAATGTTTGTTGTGTGTATGTGTGCTAGATTTCAAGCATCTCCTAGGGAATCTCATTTGAGTACTAAGAAACGAATTTTCAAATACTTGATTGAAACAATGCATTATGGCTTATGGTATGCTAAGAATGATTCTTTTAACTTGATTGCTTTTTCTGATGCTGACTTTGCTGGCAATGTGTTAGATAGGAAAAGTACTTCGGGTACTTGTCATTTCTTAGAAACTTGTTTGGTTTCTTGGTTTAGTAAGAAACAAAATTGTGTGTCATCGTCTACTGCTGAAGCTGAGTATATATCCGCAGATTGTTATTGTGCTCAAGTATTATGGATTCAACAACAATTGAAGGATTATAATGTTTGTGTGTCTTGCACTTTCTATTAAATGTGATAACACTAGTGCTATAAACTTGTCTAAGAATCCCATACAACATGCTAGGACTAAACACATAAATATTAGGCACAATTTCTTACGTGATAATGTGTAAAAAGGGAAAGTTGTATTATAATTTATTGATACAACTCACCAACTTACCGATATTTTCACCAAACCCCTTGGTGAAGAATGTTTAAACTTCATCAAACATGAGCTAGGGATGATAGATGGATCATTTTTGAAGTAGGTATGATTGGTGAACTTTAGAAAAATCCAGAAAAATCCCCAAAACTCTTTAAATTTTTTTGATTTTTTAAATTCATATGGTCGTACGCCCTTTGGTACGCTCGTACATCTCTTAAATGTCAAATTCCAAAATCTGTCAGATCTCAAGTATGGTCGTACATCCTATTTGTATGCCTGTACACTTCAAAACTTCAAAAATCAAGTTTCTGCCAAATGTTTCGTACGGCCGTACACAATGATGATACGCCTGTACACAATGATGGTACGCCCGTACATGAATCAAGCAATTTTTTTTATAAGTGTTTGGTATGGTCGTATACTGTCTCGTACGCTCGTACATCTTAAAACTTCAAATTTAAAGTTTTTTACGAAGCAATGGTATGTTCGTACAGGAATTTCAAAATTTTCTAAGTGTTTGGCAGACACCTTCGTACGACCGTACGCTCAAAGCGGTACACCCATACGTGATAGCATTTTATTCAATTTTTTAAGCTTTTTCATGTCGGTACAATCATACCCCCTAATAGTATGTCCGAACGCGACTTAAAAATCCTAATTTAAATCACTTTTTCTTGCAGCCGCCAGTTACCGTTTTCTGATTTCTCTCCGATTTCTTTATCAAATCTTCACCAAATCACTTCAAATCAATCCCAAATCATTCAAAATTCAATTGCCCATACTTCTACTCTTGATTTTTGGTTTGATTCTTTACAAATCTCAAGTTTTTATTTTCAATTTTTACTGTTTTCTCAGTTTTTAGTTCAGTTTTACTTTGTGCTTTTTTGAGAAATTTAATCACTTTTAGCTTTAGGTTCTTTAAAGTAAAGTGTTTAAGATTGTTATATTGAGTTGTGCGTAAAATTTTATTGATTTTTATGCAGGTTTAATCTTTTGTATTTTTCAAAATTCTGTCAAAATTCTGTCAAATTTTTGAAAAACTTTGTTTTTGTCAAAATTTTTGATTTTTTAGTATATCAGCTCCCGAGTCGTGTGGTGGCTCCTTGTCTCAGGGTAGAGGTAAGACCAAATGCATTGTCCCTTCTAGTTCCAACCCTCAAGCCAATACTCCTGCTTTGGCTATACGCCAATCTGTTTTAAGTGAGAAAGTCTTCTCTCACTCTCGTTTTACGTGTCGATCTACTCTTCGCCAGGTCAAATTGGAGGTTGACATTTTGTGATTTTTGACCAATGTAGCTTAGTCAAATTTTACATTTCTAGATAATCATTACATCCAGTCTATCGTACTCGAGTTTTTACAATCTTTTTGACTCGATGTACCTTTTTCTTGTAACTTTAGACTTTTCCGCAAACTCTACACTCTTTCTCTTGTAGAGATTGACGTTATTTTTGACTTCTCTATTGATAGCATTACAAATGCCAAATATGTGATCTTCAATCGTAATGAATTTTGGAGGGATATCACACTCGATACTCCCTTTCATCCTTTGAGACTAAAGGCCTCCTGCCTTAAGTCTCCTGCTTTATATTATTGTCATCAACTGATTACCTATCTTATCTTCTGGCAATCAGATTTGAATGATATTATTACAGGCTTTGACCTGATCTTTCTTCACTCCATGGCCATGGTTACCCCGATCCAGTCTGGACACTGGCTTCAGACATCTTTTCATGAGATTGGCGTTCAAAAATAGTCTGGTAAGGCTATTCTTTTTAGACTTATCATTCATCACCTCTGCCATCGACTTAATGCCTTTCCTGCTTCTCCTCCTACTCCTGAACTGAAAGGTCCTAATCTCAATTTATCATTCATCGAGATTCCATGCTCTTTGAACATACTCCTCCTTTCGAGTACGTCATTCACTTCGAGTACATCACACGATGACTCGAGCATCTTCTATCATTTGGACTTCCCAATGACACTGTGGCTCTAAATGGACATAGAGCTGTTGTTGTCTGTTGACACATGCAGGTGCCTCTTTCTAATGATACACCTGTAGAGTGGCTTGATCCTTCTGATTCATCTGTTGCTACTACCACACATCAGGTAGCTCTGAGTTACAAACGCTAACGACATTCTCAGGGTAGATCCTTCTCTTCTGTTGTTCCTGATTCAGCTCCTTCTACTACACCTAATCTAGCTGCTGCTGCTTCTTCTCCTTCGATTGCTAAGTTGATCACCTAATAGTTTGCTACGCTCACCACTCATCTTGATCGTCTTAATGCCATTGAGCGTCGCCTTGATTCTATTGATCAACACCTAGATCAACACATCATTGAGACCTACGAGTTCTAGACGATCATAGCTGCTACTCTACAGTCCATTAATATATTGTTAGATCAATTTATCCCTCCTCCTAGTCCGTAGTGATTGCTTTTGATATTGTCAAAAGGGGAGATGTTTTGGATAGATGATTTTAGATTTTTAGTTTTATTGACTTTATTGACTTTCATATTATTTTTTATCTTTTAGTTTACTTTAAGCATTGTATTCATTTTATCTTATCATATATGATATTTGATTATTGCTCTGTTTATTTCTCATTGTATTGCTCTGATTATGTCTTTTCTCCTTTATGCTTAATTGGTTATTGATTAATTGATTGCATTAATTCTAAAATAAAGGGGGAGATTTTTAAATCAAAAGTTTTTGATTATGTTTTGCAAATTGAACTTAAATTGATTGCTAACATCAAAAAAGGAGAAATTATTAAACCTATGATTTTGATGTATATATTTTGTTTAAATCAATTTAAGTTAATTTCAAGCTAAAGTATGATTTTTGGATGTGGTACGGGCGTACCACTTTTTTGTACTATATGGTATGGCCATACGATTGACCATACCAAGTATATTTGACTTTACTGTGTTTGGTACGAGCGTACCATTGTTATGTATTATATGGTACGATCATATGGTTGACCGCACCAAGTCAGATTTAATTTGCTTGCTTTGGCACGGGCGTACCAAATGTTATGAAAAGTTCCAGTAGCTTTAGTGCGGGCGTACCAAGGAGTGGTACGACCATACCAAACATTCTGCCTATATTTGAAAAATTCTAGTAGTTTTAGTACGGGCGTATCCATAGGTGATACGAGCATACCAAATATTATGAAAAGTTCCAGTAGCTTTGGTACAGGCGTACCTAGCTTATCGCATATTTTGTGTATTGTTGTTATTAAATCGGTACGGGCATACATGTATCCATACGGTCGTACGCGCATCTGTAGAAAGTTTTTAAAAGCTTTCTAATTGATTTATTTCATAAGATTGACATTGCTATTACATTTCTAACGACTAGTTTCTTTGTGCAACGCTTCTACACTGCTGTGAACTTTATTAATAAGTAAGTTAACTTGTTAGAAACTCAATCTTATGTTGTATACTCTCATTGTACTTTACTTTTCACAACCTAAGTGTTAATTATTGTAATATTAGGTTAGTATGTGATTAATGCTTAGGGTATTATCTTGTAATTGAGAGTTTAATTACTGTGAGATTGATATTGATTGTAAAGGTTTGAGTGTGAACCTGAAAACACTGGGGTTTGGATTCGTATTGAGGAATTCTTTGTTGTATTGATTGATTGGTTTAGTGGAACCCCAAGTGAAAAACTTAAGAGAAGTGGATGTAGGCAAAAAGTTGTGCTGAACCACTATAAATCGTATACGTGTTGCCATACTTCCACAGGATTTTCAAATATAATATATTTTGATTAACTAAATACTTGTAATATACATATCTAGTTAAATAAATTATAGATATTTATTTGCTATTTAATTGAAAATAAGATTCATATTTACTGAAGATAGTTTAAATATATAAAATTAGTAATTAAGATTAAAAGTGATTTTTAATTAATTTTTCCTATATGGGAGAGAGATAATTATATATATATCATATCCATAAAATTAAGATATGATATGTTTGATTAATATAATTTGATAGTTGGACTCAGTCCCATCAACGCATATATGTAGCTAAGAAACGACAACGTTTACTATTTCCGAAAAACAATATGTTGAATTCGCCGACTCTAGAAATGGAACGTCGGCATCACAAGAAGGGATAAGACAACGACGTCGTTCCATTGCATAGCTTTGATACCACGCTACTTCGAAAACTTTTCCCACACATGTCTATCCAAAACACCAGTATACGACGCATTCTTCAAACTTCGATCTCATTCGAAACGACAATTTTGCCCTTACCTAAAGTAACGACACCTACTCGAAGCTTCCGCAGCAATGTAACCTACTCGCCATTTTGAGCTCGCCACGTATTGACCACCGCGAATCACAACCAATCAGGCGTAGAGCGTGGTTACATCCCACTACTGACAGGTGCACCATTATCTCTTTTTTAAACCGACTTTATTTTTCAACATTTGATAAATAAAATAAATAATAAAAAACGACCCATTAAATACCGACCAACGACCTTAAATTACACCCAACAGTACTAAGAGTTTTTCTTTTCATCTGATTTTTAGGGTTTCAAATTCAAGAACTTCGATCTCGAAACCCTAATTCTCGGATCAGGTATTGATTCAATAATTCCTGTTCTCTTCATTCATTAATTTCAAAAGTTGTCTTCCGGTTTGCTTAGCGATCAAGATTCTCTTTGAAAGTATTAGATGTTTTCTGTTCAATTTTTCAGATCTTTTTTATTTTTACTGAAAGATCCATCTTTTTGTATCAATTCTGCGGTGTTTGAATCGGATTGTGAGTTTTCTTTATGGCTATGTAACTTTTATCCTGATTAATTACTTTTAGGTCTAAACTATGTGGATTCTTGAATTATTTGGCATTTTTAAAATTTTTTTCTATGAAGTATGCGTTAATGGCCGTTCAATTGATTTGTTATTAGCTGTTACATTATAATTGGATTTGATTGATGAGTTAGGGACTTGATAGTTGTGTTTGCCGTCAAGGTTATTATTTTGTGGGTTGTACGATAGCATGTGTTTGAGCGGGGAGAGAGTTAACATGTGGACTGGTGTAAGTTATTGAGGAGATTATCTATTCGGAGTTGACGTGCACACAATTTGTATCGTTGTTTCTTCGATGTGTTTGTTTCATTAGATTACCTGCGAGTTGTTATGAATTATGTTTGCTATTTTTGAAAATTGTTCTGATGATTCTTGTGTTTTGTTGTTTTGGGAGTTATTACTAGTAATTTTTTGAGATACATCATAAATAACGTTAAAAGTGGTGGAACAAAGAAGGAACTTCGATCCTTGATTTAAACGTTTGTTCTAGGCATATTCTATGTAAAATATGTCAAATTCTTGTATTAGATGAAAAATTGGATTAGTTTGCGGGATTCAATTTGGGTTGCTTTAGCTTTTTTTTCGTTTTCTTTGTTTCATGAGGTGACAGACTGATTCATGCTGTAAATTATTTGCTTGAAATTTGATGTTGTGCTGATATTGAAGATTTTAATTAAACTAGCAAGTTTGGAGCCGCGCTTTTCTTTCAATGTATCCACTTTTTTTCCCGAATTTTGTTTGCTTTAATCATCACTAACATGAACCATATGTTGTGAATCAGGTTTGAGCGTTGTGGTTGCTAGGCTTCACCGATCAGCTAAGGTTCATGTCTGAGCTCGAAACCCAGATTCCTACTGCCTTTGGTAAGCATTGCTATGTACAACTAATTCTCTGTTCTTTCTTTTGCTAGTGGATTTTTGAGTTCTTTAGGTCAACATGGTCAAACGTAAGGAGTATTAATCAAGTGCATAAGCAATTTAATTGTAATTATGATATGCTTTGCTGCAGATCCTTTTGCTGATGCAAATGCTGAAGACTCTGGTGCTGGTGCAAAAGAGTATGTGCATATTCGTATACAGCAAAGAAATGGTCGGAAAAGCTTGACAACTGTTCAGGGGTTGAAAAAGGAATTCAGCTACAACAAGATACTAAAAGATCTCAAGAAGGAATTCTGCTGCAATGGCACAGTGGTGCAGGACCCTGAATTAGGGCAGGTGTGTGTTTGATCCTTGACTTCTGAGAGCATCTGTCTTTTTTACTTTCCATGTGTTTTTATGCAAGTGTATTTTTACACCAGGTTATACAACTTCAAGGGGATCAAAGAAAGAACGTTTCTACTTTTCTTACAGGGGTAAAAGTCAATATCCAATGTTGTTGAATATCATGGTTAGAATCTTAGTGACCTTTTCTGTTTGCGTAACGTAACTTTGGATGCATTATCATGTCCTGCAGGCCGGAATTGTGAAGAAGGAAAACATCAAAATTCATGGTTTCTGAGCTGCAGCAAGCATAATAAAAATTCTCAAACGTGGTGGAGTCCCATCCTATGTGGCGCAAAAGCTATTTGAACGTCAGAATATATTAAGCTGTTAAATGTTTGTGATGTGGGTTTGATAAATGTGTGTGTTCCTTCCTGGTGGTTTTGTTATAAACTTGCCTGGATTCTGTGTGAGATGATAATGGAATATGTATGCTTAGCTATCATAAATGGATCCTATCGTCGGATATTGAACTTCGAGAATATATCACTATTGTTGCTCGTAATTAGTATTTTTAGCTCGAATGGACAGTTTGTGGATTGTTATATTTGTTTAATATCTTTCTTTATCAAGGTGAGAGTCCTCACAAGGCTGACTCTGATTCTTGAGTGTTGTATTCCTGACTTGCAGCAGGACCTCTTAGGCTCCATTTCCCCTCCCAATGACTTTTTTGGTAGCCCCAAGGTGTGTTTGGGATTGCTTTTTGAGTTAATTCTTTTCAAATTGGATTAAGAAAATGAATGCATAATTTTAACTAAGATATAAATGTAGTCTTCCTTGTAATATTGATATGTAGATTTCTAATTAGTGAATTCCCTTTTTCCTTTTCATTTAATTTTTCTAAATTGATTTTTCATCAATGAGTACGTTCCCTAACATTTCTTTTATTCTTTTAATTAAATATTCAATTCTATTTTTGTATTTCTCTCTTTCTTGATCACATCCACTTTTATAATCATTGTTATATTTGTACTACTATATCTAAATGCGACTTGATTAAACCAAATTATCGATCATTATGCCAAATTAATGAGTGTTAAAATGGATCCTTGGCGAACAGTGGAAGAAAAGAAGATTTGAAAGGGAAATGAAGTGATGAAAAAGCTAATGAAGGTAATTATGAATTGATTATGTATCTTTATAAGAACGCACAACACGTGTGAATCAAGGTTTGGATAAACAGAACACTGCTTGCATGTTAATAACACTTGAATCATTGAGCTGGAAAGAGACCAACATTATCATATATTCCATTATTGCACGTATGTGAATCAGCTGGAGGGTTGCACATTGGCTGACGTAATTAGAGGCAGTGTGAAGGATGAAAAATCATGAACTGGTTTCAGATGTATGCGTATTAGATGTATAGTTAAGCTGATCTGGTATTTTTAAATTGGACTAGTTAGTAAAGCGGCTCATCATAAGCTCAAATGAATTCAACTATGATGAAATTATAAGACTGACACATTTAAATAATGTGCTAACATGATCAATTATATTTATGAAATATTTATACAATACATATTTTTTTTAAAAAAATTAAAATATTATTTGAATTTTATTATTATATGTTAAGTTAGGAATTAATCTTAATATTTAAATTAATAATGCTGTTACAGTTATATTAATTTTAAGATTTATTAATTGATATTTATTTATATTAATTTTATTGATTGAATTTATTAAGCCTTTTATTTTGTACATTTTTTAAACAATTTAGATAATTTAGATATTGAAAAACAATTATTGAAAAACAATTTAGATAGAAATTTTTTTATAAGACTGATTATTGGAGTTTTTTAAAATTAGATATTTATGTTGGTAACAGGTTTTTTTAATTACCCTAAAAGACTTTAATAATTGGAATGTAAATTAAGAAAATTAATTAAGATTATTTTGAAAAACAATTAAGGAAGAAAATTAATTAAAATATATTAATGATATTTAATTATTTCATTAGATATATTTTTAATTATTCTATTAATCTATAAATTTTGGAATGTAAATTAAAGAAATAATTAAGATTGATTTGTGAAATCCCAAGAATAGCTGGCAACACATACGATTTATAGTGGTTCGGCCAACTCTTGCCTACGTCCACTTTCTCCTAAGTATCAACTTAGGGTTCCACTAAAATTCAATCTATTACAACAAAGGATTCACAAATGAATCCAATCCTCAGTGTTTTCAAGGCTTACACTCTAACCTTTACAATCTCAATCCTTACAATCAACTCAAATACACAATAATCCTCAATGGATTAATCTCACACCAATCCCACAAAGATTGCAATTATACACAAAGAGCAAATGAAGAAACAAGCTTGAAACTTACTTGTAACAGGTGAGAATAGCTCAAAAATGAATGCTATGCAAGGGTATTTTCGTTAGCAAAGAAAGTATGAAAGTTAAATGTGTGAAACTAGCCGTTTCTCAGACTTTAAAACCTAATTTCTAAGTCGTGTACGGCCGTATAGTATTTGTATGCCCGTACGGATTCAAAACTAGCCGTTGGAAAATAGGAGGGAACTGTGGTACCGTCGTACCATCACTTGGTACACCCGTACCAACTCAAGTTTCCTGACAAACACATTTTCCTGCAAGTTCGCATACGGCCGTACCACCCTTTCGTACGTCTGTACCGAAGCAGGTTTACTGACAAACTAAATTTCTGCAAGTTGACGTACGGCCGTACCAACCAATGGTACGCCCGTACCAAAATCAATGGAACAATACCCACAAGGTACGTCTAGCCGTCTGACCATACCACTCACAAACAAAACTTGGTATGCCCGTACCACATACAAAAATACTTGAAAAATTGCAAATAACTTAAATTGACTCACACGTGATACAACACTCAAAACCTAGGGTCTAACATTCTCCCCCTTTTTGATGTTGGCAATCAATTTAAGTTTAATTTTGCAAAAATACATTCAAAAGACATTTTTTTTGAAAACATTTTAAAATATTGGAAATCTCCCCCTTAATTTTGGAATATATGCCATACAATCAAAAATACAATTAAGGCATCAAATATCAACCAAAATACACAGAGATGAGATAAGCAAATA
>CANYBF010278772.1:0-11240 GCA_948192965.1 Dalechampia spathulata
AGTGCTAATCCTATTCCTCTGTTATGTGATAACAATGGAGCTATAGCACAAGCTAAGGAGCCAAGGTCCCATCAAAAATCCAAACATGTGCTCAGGAGATACCATTTGATTAGAGAGATCATTGGAAGAGGAGAGGTAGAAGTGAACTCCCTTGTGACTCTTCCCAGTCCGTATCATTCCCTAAGGGAACCCCTTAGGAAGACTGCACTTTCACTCCAAGTGCAGTCCCCGGTCTGTGACTTTCGCAAGCCTCGCTCTGAGCCTCGGTAGAATTGATATATGTGTGTAAGCATGTTTGAATGACTTATGAAATGATGTTGGAAATGTTGAAAATGCATGATGTATGAATGTTATGATGGATAGGAGGAGGAGAAGTGTTATGATGAGAGTGCATGATTGATGTGTTAGGGTATAGATTGATATTTTAGATGTTTCGATTGTGTGATATGTTTGGTTTTGGAGTAAGTACCTTGGATACAAGTCTACAGGGCATGAGTGTTGAGAATGAGAGTGGTACGGGGGGATTTCATATGGGCGTACCATATAGGAGAGGTGAGAGGCATTGTGTTCTTGGAGACTATACGAGCGTACCATTGGGTCGTACGGTCGTATCGTTGCTCATAGGAAATTGGTGCATCCTTAGTGCATCAGTCACTTTGTAGCGATGCGGGCGTACCAACGTATGGTACGGTCGTACCAAATGAGGCCTTTGGGTCAGTATGGGCGTACAGGAATCCATACTATTGTATGCGACTTAATTTTGACTTTTCAATGGATAAACATTAGCTTTTTCTCACTTTTCTTTATCCCTATCTTTCCTAAAACCCTTAGAAAAATAGAGTTTAGAGTTTTTTCTTGCTAGAGGGGTGTAAGAGCTTGAAAAGGAAGTTTAGCAAATGAACTACGGGATACGCTAGGTGTCATGTTGTTACAGGTTTATGCTAGTTGTGATGTTTTACTTCTTACTTCACTTTAAGACCTAAGTAAGGTCTAGAAGTGATGTCTCATGTTCATTGACTGTATGTTTTCAATGTTTTCTCATGATGAGTTTGGTATACATTTATGAAAGCATCATTTATTTAGCATGATATGTATTCTACATGCATGAAGACATTCATGGTATTTATGGAGGTGTATGAGAGGAAAAGAAAGGAACAGAGAGAGATGATAGCAAAGTTATATCCTCTGGACATACTGGGTCATACAAATGATGGATTCCCTCGAGGAATCATATAGATTAATGCCCTCATACGGGAGATGAGTCTTGAGACCTACAGAAAAGAAATGGGTTCATAGAACCACACAGTTAAATACCCTCCTTTGAGAGATGAGTACCGGTACCTACAGGGACCTAGTATATGAGAGAATTGTGCATAATTATCCAGGAAAACAAGAGTGAATGCAATTAAAAGAGAATGAGGGAGAATGCAAAGCATGATTGCATTCTCATCACGTACATTGAAATGGGTGATGCATCCATCTATGTTCATCTTGGCTAATGGAGCATTATGATGGTGCTTTTGAATATGAGATGTTATTGCATAGAATGATACGATGTTTGATGTAAATGTGATTGAAATGATCGTAAAGTGTAATGTTGTTTTACCTTTGTTCATGTATGAATATGATTGTAATTTATGTGTATGTATATGTTTGTCTAGCACCACTGAGTTTTGTACTCAGCATTTATCATTTGATGAATGTAGGTATTGAGTCTTTAGGTGAGTGTACAGAGAAGTGATCTTTAGTTTTAGCAGAGAGTCAAATTTGGAGTAGTCTTATTCTTGAAGCGGTATCGGATGTCTAAAGCATGCTTCTATTGTTTTGTTAATGTAGTTCCTTACTTATCATAGAGGCAGTAGTCACTGTTGTATTTTTAATGGTGACACTGTCAAAGGGTGTACATGTAATTATATTAAACTTAATGTATAAATATGTTTTAGTGATATGTACTTATAAGAGTTATTTACAGATCCTAATTGCTTGAACGAATGAATGAATATCCAGGTTTAAGTGATGATCTTTATCTTACGCCATGCTATGACCCTTCTCACAACTAAATACAATGACTTGTACCCATATGATTTACGATAAGCTATATGTACGTAAGTATCCCTTGTAGTGTAAGTGACAGTTTTCTTTATGAGGGATCATTGTTTATGCTATGGGAGCATGTTACTCTAGGTATGGGATAGGCGTGACATTACCAATGTGGTAGAGTCAGACATTTTGCTCGGGAATGTCCCAATCCTAGTATAATGCCAGTTCATATAGCAGCTAAAGGAGGATCATACCAACAAAATCCTATGATTCGACCAACCATTCGGGTATTGCTAATGGGTGAGAGTAGTTGAGGCAGAGGTAAAGGCCAAGGTAATAATGGCAGGATAATCAGTCAGGGATCAATGAATCAGATAAGGGTAGCTCTAGCACGGGTTTATAATCCATGACAGAGGGATGATCTTTAGGATACGGATGTCATAATTGGTAATTTTTATATCTTTAACTATGAGATGTATGTATTGTTTAACCCTCGATCAAGTTACTCATATATCAATACTAAGATTGCATGCTCATTAGACATCACAAGTGAAAGTTTGGGGTATGATATGGTAGTATCTAGTCATTTAGGAAAAGATGCCATTATGAATAGAGTTTATCGATAGTGTCCGCTGGTATTGCAACAAATGGTTTTTCCTATGGATTTGATTGAGATGCCATTCATAGAGTATGATGTTATTTTAGAGATGGATTGGTTATCTAATTACCTAGAAGTGATGGATTGTAGAAGGAAAACTAGTATGTTTCAGCATCCAAATTACCAGGTAGTTTGTGTTTAGGGTACTAAGTTGACTAAGGCATGTAGTTTGATTTCAGCAATGGTGGGTTAGAAATTGATCACACAGGGATGTGAAGCTATGTTGGCACATGTTATTGATACTCACCATCAAAAGTTATCATTGAAGGAGATTCCAATTGTATGTGATTTTTTAGATGTATTTCTAGATAAATTACTGGGATTACCTCCAATCAAAAGAGTTGAATTTGAGATTGAGATTTTTTGGGAACTGAACCAATATCGGTGACACCACCCCATATGGCTTCTATAGAATTGAAAGAATTGAAGCAGTAATTGTAAGAGTTATTAGATAAGGGGTTTATTCAACCCAGTGTTTCTCCTTAGGGTGCACCAATACTGCTTGTAAAGAAGAAGGATGGATCGATGAGAATGTGCATTGATTATCGGTAGTTGAATAAGATGACTGTCAAGAATCGTTATCCTTTACCCCGTATTGATGATTTGTTTGATCAATTGAAATGAGCAATAGTCTTCTCTAAGATTGATTTGAGATCTGGTTACCATCAGTTGAGAGTGAAGGAGGATAGTATTCTGAAGACTGCTTTCTATACGAGGTATAAGCATTACGAGTTCTTAATTATGCCTTTTGGATTGATTAATGTACCTACAGCATTCATGGCTTTGATGAATACAGTTTTCAAGGAGTATCTTGATTAGTTTGTTGTGGTTTTCATTGATGACATACTAATTTTCTCTCGAGATCAGATGGAGCATGATCGATATTTACATATGGTATTACAGTTGATGAGGGAGAAGTAGTTATATAGCAAATTATCAAAATATGGATTCTAGTTAGATCCAGTTTATTTTCTTAGATATGTTGTTTCAGTGGAAGGTGTTACAGTTGATCCTAGTAAAATAGAAGCAGTCATGAGTTGGCCGAGTCTAAAGTCTATTACGGAGATACAAAGTTTTCTGGGATTAGTAAGGTATTACATGCAATTTGTGAAAGGTTTTTCTATGATTGCTATACCTTTGACTACACTTCTATGAAATAATATGCCATTTAAGTGAACTAAGGAGTGCCAGAAGAGTTTTGATCGATTGAAGCAATGTCTAACCCAGGCATCAGTGTTAACTTTACCTGTACCAGGGAAAGAGTATGTTATTTATAATGATGCTTTACTTAATAGATTAGGGTGCGTTTTGATGCAAGAATGAAAGGTGATAGCTTATGCTTCTCGACAGCTTAAGCCACATGAGTGTAATTATCTGACACATGATTTGGAATTGGCTGCTATAGTTTTTGCATTGAAGATTTAAATTCATTATCTTTACAGTGAGAAATGTTACATCTATACTGATCACAAGAGTCTTAAGTATTTGGGAATGCAAAAAGAGCTTAATTTGAGGCAGAGAAGGTGGATGGAACTCATTAAGGATTATGATTGTTTAATTGATTATCATTCGGGAAAGGCAAACATGGTTACTAATGCTTTAAGTAGAAAAATGTTTGCTAGTTTGCATCAATCTCCAATGAGTTTGGTAAAGGAGATTTGACAGATGAATGCCATCCTAATAGTGCAATCGGATTGTATCTTAGTCGAGCTTCAATTGTAAATTAAGCCTGTATTAAATTATCATGTTAGAGAAGTTTCTTAGGAAGATGTAGAATATCAAAAGCAACTAGGGAAAGTACAGCAGGGTATTCAAACTACTTTTATTTTAGATGATGATGGGTTACTGAGATATAAGGGTCGGTTGTATATTTTGGCCGATGAAGAGTTGCAGAAGCAGATTCTTGATGAGGCTCATAACACATTATATTCATATCATCGAGGATGTACCAAAATGTATCATGATTTAAGATCATATTCTTGGTGGGTAGGCATGAAGAAGGATATGGCAGAGTTTATTGCTTGATGTCTTACATGTCAACAGGTAAAAGCAGAGCACCAAGTTTAAACAGGGTTGTTACGGCTGTTATCTATTCTGGAGTGGAAATAGAATAGGATAACAATGGATTTGTGATTGGGTTACCTTTGACTCAGGGTAGACAGGATATTGTTTGGGTCATTATTGATAAATTGATGAAATCTACACACTTTATACCGGTACACATTGATTATAGTCTAGAATGCTTGGCAGATTTGTATATCAATGAAATAGTGAGACTTCATGGGATACCTACATCCATTATCTCAGACAGAGATCCTTGATTTACATCTCAATTTTGGGGAAGTTTTCAGAAGGCTATAGGTACTAAAGTACATTTTAGTACTACTTTTCATCCTCAAACATATGGGCAATCAAAACAAGTTATTCAAATACTAGAGGATATGTTGAGAGCTTATGTTTTAGAGTGGAGTAGTAGTTGGGATAAGTACATTTCTCTTATTGAATTCACTTACAATAATAGTTTCCAATCCAATATACAGATGACATGTTATGAAGCATTGTATGGTAGACAGTGTAAGACTCCACTATTTTGGGATGAAGTTTGTGAACAACTATTGATCGGACCTGATATAGTTCAACAGGTAGAGGATCGGGTGAAATTGATTAACGAATGGTTAAAAGTAGGATATGATTGATAGAAATCCTATGTAGACTTAAACCGTAGAGATATTGAGTATTTTGTTGGGGATAAAGTGTTTTTGAAAGTGTCGCCATGGAAGAGAATTCTACGATTCAGGTAGAAAGGAAAGTTAAGTCCAAGGTCTATTGGTCCTTACGAGGTGTTAGAAAGAGTTGGACCATTAGCTTACAGATTGGCTTTGCCTCTAAAGTTAGATAGAATCCATAATATTTTCCACGTATCTATGCTTCAGAGATACAGATTAGATCCTTTGTATGTTATACCAGTGGAAAATATAAAAGTTTAATCTAATTTATCATACAATGAGAAACCTATCAGAATTTTGGCATGAGAAATGAAATAGTTAAGAAATAAAAGGATTCTATTGGTAAAGGTGTATTATGGAATCATCATTCAGGGCAAGAAGCGACTTGGCAAAGAGAATCAGTGATTAAACAACAATATCCATAGTTGTTTACAGGTAACATAGGTTAGAATTTCAGGGTGAAATTCTAAATTAGGGGGAGAGAGTTGTCACATCCTCACGACACACTAAAATTATACGTTGAAAATTATGCATGATTAGTTGAATGCATGATGTGTTAATTATTTATTGAATGTGCTTAAGAATTTGATGGGAATTTTACATGAGACATATGTTAAAATAAATACATGTTATATAATTAATTTAACAAGTATTAATTTAATTAAATAATATATATAGTTAATTTGATTTAATTTAACGTGTAAATATATGATTAATTGTAAATTATGTATTTATAAATTTGTATTAAATAATTTACATGTTTAAATAAATAAATTTATTAAATTACATTAATTAATACAAAGCATATGTATAATATATGGTTTTAAGTGGTGTCTTGCGTTTTAAGCATATAAGGTAGGATTAAGTGTGGGTGTATGCATGGTAAGTAAGATTGTTACCCTCATGATTACAAGTAATGATTACTTTATTATGTGTTGTTAATTAGAAGGGTGAGGTGTCAAATTATGGAGGCTTGTTAGAGGGGTGCATTACCTGTCTTCATAAGGCTTATCACGTGGAATTAAGACCTAGTAATATAAAAGCTTAAACTTAAGGAAAACCACCATTTTTCACTTCTTTCCATTCGACATTTCCTTTCTTTTTTACTTCATCACTTTGTTCTTCACTAAACAAATGCCAAACACTCCTTGATTGCTTAGTTCCTTGGTTGCATGTTATTTTAGAGCTTCATTAGCATGTAGAAGGGTGTGTAGCATGAGAATTTACACTTAGATCGTGCTTTGTATGGTGGTGTTTGGAGTTTTAGGCGTAAAAGTTGCTGCCTTAGAAGGCACCTTGCATTTAAGGTAGTTATGGTTTATTTAAAGGTTGGTTAAGGGTGTTTTAGTTGTAATACATGTATGTGTTACTTATGGAGCCTTTATAGCATGTGGTTTGTCCAAAATGTGTTTGATTATTCAAATGATGTATCCATAGTTGTTTGCATGTGTAATTTATGCATAATAAGTGGCATGGATATGTATGTTGTGAGGGATTAAAACCTCATATGTGCCTCTTATTTTTTCATGCATGCATGCATTTTTGGGAAGGTAGAAGGCTCGTTACGACTATGGTAAGATATTAAAGGTAGTATAGTTGCATGATGTTATGGCATGCATGATTTAAATTATATATAAATACAATTAAGTAAATCTTTTGTATTGATTGTTTATGGTTATGTTGATGGATTTAATCTACTGCTAAATGATGATCTAAATATAAATGAGGTAATTTAAATCAACTAAGATAAAATTTATGGTAATTAAACAAGTAAGATAAAGGATTAAAATTCACACCTAAGCTTTTCGCATGAAATTTGATAGTTTTATAGCTTGTGGTAAAACTTAATTTTAGAGACATTAATGAATGAGTTAGAAGACATATAATATATCATTTTGAAGCTTTAGAAGTCTAATTTCTAATAAAATTGGTTTGGATTTAATTAAATCTCATTTGATTAGTGAAAATGGGGCCTAAAGATAAGAGGTTTACGTGATAATTTAAAGTTACTAATTAAAATAGCTAATTTGCATGATTTAATTGCATGTCTTAATGAATGAATTATAAGGCTCATAATATATGGATAAGAAGGTCTTGGAGTCTACTTTTTAATGGTATAAAGATATAAATTTTTGAAATTCATTTACCTAATAAAAATGGTAAGAAAGATGGACTATGTTATGGCTAAGCAACTTGATTTTTGGATGTTATTCTAATTATATTGCTAATGAGTTATCCTAATAACTAAAGGTTAAAATATGAGATATGTTATCATGATAATAAAAGAAGTTAATAAAGAATATGAATGATTAATTAACTTCTCATTCCTTTAAGGATTAATTATATGGTTACGATCTTCTTTGAGAAATATGTACATGATTAGATAATTTGTCCCTATGATATAATTATGAGAATGTCAATGATATGAAATATAAGATGGTTTACATATGATTTATGTTTATGATTGATTGGAATATTAAAATATATGTTGTGTTATGATTAGGTGATAATACGAATGGAGAACCTATTCCTCGAATCATAGATAAAGGAAAAGCGGTGGTAGGTTTATGGTAGTTATGATGGCTTGTCTGTGCTATTAATATGTTGATTCATTTAAAATGAGTCAACGGGTAAGCTAAGATGTTTACCTTAACATTAATATACGAATATGTTTTGAATTACATCCTTTAACAGGAAAGGATAATGATTATGAGATTCTGTGCTATAGGAGAATATTTTATTATATATGATTGGAATAACAATTATTCATGTGGCATGTCATTTTCACACGTGCATTTATCATGGCATGCATGTTGGAGCAACAAGGGAGGAGGAAAATGAGCGATGTAAGGATATGATAATGTGTTACCCAAAAGATAGCGAAACACACATGCGTACCAAAAATGGGGTACGAGTACTAAGCCACATGCATGGGAGAGATAAGGAAGGAGGAAAATTAGTGAACGATAAGGATAACGGGGAGCTCAATAGAAACAAAGGATGGTGATAATGTGTTACCAAAAAAATATATAACAAAACACCATGATATGAAAATACTAAAAAGATAGTGGTATATGGCCAGGCCAGTACTATGTACACATATATATATGAGAATGTTGGGCATTTATGATTATGATTATGATACAGGAAAAATAGAGGGGAATGCACATCATGATGCATTCTGAAGGACAAGGCATATTCCATCACATTCATATGTGCATACATTGATGGAATGATTATGTAGGAAAAAGGGTAATTGGATGTAAAAAGGTGTTATGTGAAAGATGAAAGTATTATGTGAATATCATGTGAATTGCCTTGCATATGATGTGAGATATGATTATATTTATTATGGAATCTAATTAAGTGTTGCTTTGCAGACAAGACGTTATATGAAAATTATCTGAAAAAGTTATGCATCCTAGTGAATAGTTATATGGAATGATATGCTTTGTGTTATGATATGAATATTACATGCTAATTATTTTACTAGCACCACTGAGTTTTATACTCAGCATTTGTCAATTGATGAACGTAAGCACTAGCGACACCAGAGATCAAGGGAACTAGGGGCTGCAGCAGGAGACCTGAGATAGTTCATCGGTAAAGGTCTTTGACTATAAACAAGCTCTTATTCTGTGGCTCGTGCAACTTTCCACTTTGTTTACTATGACAATAAAATATTAGTGGCATTAAATGTTTCCGCTACATACATATAAGTGACATGTTTTTAATGGTATCAGAATTATGAATATGAGATAACTGCATGCTTGATTTTGATGATGATATAAGTTCAAGTTTTATTTACGACGTATGTTATGCATGCTTGATATCGTTCATGATTTTATGTTAAGCAACCCTTATAGGGTAATTATTGGTTTTCTATTAGAGGAAATTGATAATTCTACTATAGGAGGCATGTCGTTGTGGATCACGGGTGTGACATATCATGTTTTCTTAAAAGGGATATTTTGAATTAGAAAAATAAGATGGATAAGTATCTCATATCTCATATACACTTCTATTCAACTTTAGATATTTTGTTTGCTATTTGAAAAATAAATAAAGTGAAATATCAAGAAATAATATATCTATTAATAAATTTTTAAAATTATATTATTTTGACTTCTATTAGATTTTAAAATTATAGCCCTATGACTTTAATTTTACATTTATTATATTTTTTAATTTATCATAACTAATTTTATCTTTATTTAATTTTTTATTTTATTAATATCAATTCTAAATTAGTGATCAAGAGGGGTGAATTAGTATTAAAATAAATTTAAAGAAAATTTAAAATTTAAAATACTTTTAACAATCAAATAAAATTAGTGTGTTAATTCAATGATTAAAAATAAATTAATAAGTAAACCAATTCAAAAATTATAAATAATGCAGAAATTAAATCATTTAATTTTCAAAAACTCTCCTTTTGGAAAATAATAACGTCACTTTTATAAAAACTTTTAGATTAAATGAAATAAATAATAATTGAAAATTAGCAAGCTAAAAATTAAAAAGGAGAGAAGAATAACAAATACTGAGAATTATAGTGGTGAAGCCTAATATCTGTAGTCACTTTCTCAAAATCAATATTTTAAGGTTCTACTTAATCAAATCTCATTACAACAAGTTTTTCAATCTAACTTAAAATCTTTATATTCACATGTTCACTTGTAATTGCTACCAAGTGATTCAGCATGACTTTCTTCATAAGCCAATATAAGATGCTTGTAAATCCTTTCAAAATGACTAAAAGAAAATAAGAATAAAAACCTTTCAAACCTAATACAATTTCTATAAAATATTGAGAATAAATATTCAATATTAAGCTCTTAAAAAAATTAGTTATACCAATGATTGTTTAAGTTGACTCTTTGTTCTGTTACTAATAAATTGTAATATGTATATGTGTATATATATTTATATGTATTTCTTTTTATTTTTATATATAAATTTGTAAAATATGAAATATTTATATTTATGGGAATTTTTCACAAATTCCTTCTTTCAAAAAAGCTTTTTCAAGAATGTAATTTTTTACTCTTTTTTCAAAACATCAGAAAATAAATTTTAAATAATCACAAAATTATATTATAAGATTTTCATTATCTCATCAAACACATATACTAAAATAATTTATAAATTAATGAGAACATGTGTACAAATTTTATAAAATCTCATTTTGGTAATAAATTTTTTCAAGTTTATTATTTTCTTTTTTTTACAAAAATATTAGAGGAGTTATCATGAGAATAAATAAAAGTTTATTTTAAAAATTATTAAAATATATAATTCAAATGCAATCCATATATTCGTTAAAAATTTTCCTAGTCATAATTTATATATTACTCATAATTTTTATTTAATTTAATCAAAATATCATATTTACTTAATAATAATTAATTATATTACAAAATAAATGTTTTTAATTACCATGATTTGTCATTATACAATAATCAATAACTAGGGTAATTTCCCTTTTATTGTAAAAAAATTTAAAAATTCTTTCATTAGTGTGAATCAAAAAAAATTTCCAATTTGATGTGTTTTTTAGGTTGATCACCACTTTAATTGACAGTAAAATGATATGACATAAAATTAGATGATGTGGTAAAAAAATTAAATGTGACCACTAGTAAAACCAATGGCCAAGTGATAGGTCTATCAATCGTGCGTTCCTTGCAGCAGTATTAGTAGTAATAATAATAATAATAATAATAATAATAATATAACTTATTGATAATATAATACTACTAATATAATATAATCTTAAATATTATATTATTAATAATATCAATATTAAAATTATT
>CANYBF010278940.1:0-23915 GCA_948192965.1 Dalechampia spathulata
CCGTACCACCCATTGGTACGCCCGTACGACTACTGTTCATCTGATAAACCTCACTTTTCCTGCGAGCAATTCTGATTCCTGCGAGCAACGGTACGACCGTACGCCCATGTGGTACGCCCGTACGTACTCGAGGCCCTCAATTCCCTGTTCCCTCTCTACCTCGTACGACCGTACGGCCAACCCGTACGCCCGTACCACTTCCCAAAATACACAACTTGCCTATTTGGCAAGCCGAACTCGCCCGTAACCTGTCCCACACATTCTAACCCAACCTAAAACACTTCTTAACACATTCCTAAACATAAACACAAGCCGTCCCTCATCCGACCGAGAAGACACGCTTCCCAACAAGGCGACGACACACAATCCATCACATACGCACATAAGTATACAACCATCAATGCATACATTCAGTCGAATACATTGCATACCTCATTCATTCACATACGCAGGCCATCAATAATCATACACACACGTACACATGCACATGCATCCCTAGATATGTATCTACGTATAACTCCTAGGGTCTCTAACGTGGGTGTAACACTACTTCTATTGAGAAGGTTGCCAAGAGAAATGAAAGTAAAGGAGTTGAAAACTCCAATGATAAGAGGTTTAAGACCTCAAGTAGAAGTCAATTACATAAGAATTGCAATTATGGGTTAAAGCATTTCAATGCAAAGGCAAAAGGTATGTGTTTGCATTTAAATGTCAAAATTGGAAATGACATGAAAAGTGAACAAAGGAAAGTTCATTTTCATAGACTAAGAAGTTGGAAGCCTAAATCCTTCCTTGGTCATTGTCATTATTGTGGCAAGTTTGGTCACTCTAATTATAAATGTTTATAAGATTAAGTCATTTAGGATATATTCCAAATGACTCATGTGAAGCTAACCCTCATGGACTCAAATATATTTGGGTACTAAAAGTTAAATGAAGTTGTTTTGTAGGTTTGCTTGAAGTTCACAAAATGAGATCGGATGGATGTTCAAGCAACAAAATGAAGTCTCTTTTGCATTGATGAAATGAAGAATGAGACTATGCAACTACTTAGGGGGAGTTTTTGAGCTTTGTATTTCTTATGGTATGATTGTTATATGTGTTGAATATTGATTTTATTTTTGTTTTGAAATGAGAATTTTGAACATATGCATGAGTATATACTTCAATGATTGATTTTGGCTTATTTTCTTTTTGATGCAGTCAAAGGGGGAGAAGTACGGTGAAAATGAATTTGTATGCATTTTGAAAAATAATTTTCATTGAGTATGAATTGTAAGGGTGCAATTTGTGAGGGGGAGTTAATTTTAAAGCATTTTAGGTTTGTCAACATCAAAAAGGAGAGAATGTTAGACTATGGGGGTCCTTGATTGTAGTTTTCATGTTAACAAATAATATTTTATGAAAATTATTGAAGTTTTAAGTATTTTAAGCTTATTCCGGACGTACTTATTTTAGTATGGGCGTACCAATGGGTGGTACGGTCGTACCGGTGCTCTCAGGAATTTTTTTTATTAGGGTTTTTGGTGCGGTACGAGCATACAAGAAGTGGTACGGGTGTACCGTTTGGTTTACCAAGTCGTACGGGCATGCAAAGAGGCCGTATGGAGTAGAAAAATGTCCAGAAAGTTTGGTACGGGCATACCACTTGATGGTACGGCCGTACGCAATGTTTTGGCATCATTTTGGAGACATTTTTTGGGTGCTATACGGGCGTACGGGAGGGTGTACGGTCGTACTGGTCAAAATACATATTTTTTAACATTTTTGAAAAAGTTGTATAATAGCTCTATTTTGCATTTAATGCATCTCCAACGGTCATATAAGCTTAGAATAGCTTATATAAGTGTAGATTAACCTTATTAAAGGTAGAAAATCAATTTACAAACATTATTTTCTTTGTTAAATACATTTTGATGTATTCTTGAAGTATTTTCTTGATTTCTTGAGTGAGGTTTAGTGTGAGCCTTGGAAAAACATTTGTTGTAAGGGTTTAAATGTGAGCCTTGGGAAAACACTTGGGATTGAATTCTTGTTGAAGAATTCTTTATTGTATTTGTGTATTGATTAGTGGAACCTAAGTTGTTTGTTTAGGTAAGTGGATGTAGGCATTTGTTGGTCGAACCACTCTAAATTTTTTGTGTTCTATTTCTTTCCATTTCTTTAACTCTTTTCGATTCTTGTGTTGCCTCCATACTTGGGATTTCAATTTCATTTTTAATAGTTTTTCAAAATTCTCCTATTTAAAATTGTAAACATGATTTTTCGACATGTTAAAATAAAAAAATATAATTCAAAATTAAAATACTATATTTGTATTAATTTAATTGAATAAATCAAATTTAGATTAATATTTTTGTAGTAAAGTGAAACACTTCATATATATGACTTTGGAGTGATGTTTTTTAGATATAATTCATCCAATAAAAGAATAGCTACAGTGTAATCTTCTTCACCAAGAATATAACGTTGGAGGTGAGTTAATGATGAGTCAATGTTGTAATACTTGGGTAAGGTTTGTTTGGAGGGTCAAATGGACTAAACCTTTTTAAGATGGATTAAATTGGAAATTTTTTAAACATAGCGTGTGGTAAAGTTATTTTTTTAACTTTGTCAATTATTAAAAATACCATATTCTTCAAAATAATATATCAACTCAAAATAGAAAAATATCAACTTAAAATTTCATGAGATTTTGCCAACCAAATATAAATCTAATCAAATATAACTACATAAAACAAATATAATTTAAATTATCTCATGACATTATCAATAAAAAATATGTAAAAATAAAGTATAAATTCATAAAAAAATATGTAAGATTTTTTTAAAATATAATTTTAATAATAAATTCTTTTAGATCTATTTTTTTATAAAAATATTTCTAATAATAAAAAATATTTTTATTTTTTAATAATAAAGAATATTTTGTAGCTTTTTTATTTTTGATATTCTTTAAATTTTTTATTTTTTAATATATAATATATTACTTCCTGTAAAAATATTCTTTAAAATTAAAAATTATTAAAATAAATTATATATTGATAAAAAAAAATGACATTTACAACCAAGCTATCTACACATGTAATCATCTTATCATAATCATTCATACACTTTAAACAGTAAGTAAAGTGGTTAATTCAAGGGTTACAAGTTAGAGATTTACACAAAATTCATACACCACAACAAAATTCCATTCGGTTACAATAAAACATCAAATTCAGCAACTTAACTTTCCTATCTTTCATCATTTAATCCATTTCTTTCATTCATATATAATTAATACAACCCTACAGCAACATCCCACTTCATTTAAGACATAAGAAAACATGAAGAAGAAGAAGAAAGTATGGATAGAGCACATAGAACATCAAAACAACATAAAAATCAAAACCTATGCATGATTTTACTTTGAAAAAGTGTTATTCTTTAACTAGAATGTAAAGGAGAAGGAGAAGGAGAAGGAGGAAGCAACCATATGTTAAGTGAAGGAGAAAGGGAATACCATCATAGTGTTCTTATATAAGATAAGCATAAGACTCTTCTTTGACCAAAGTAAACAAAGACCAATCAAAAGATGACATTTTGCATGCTTATCCTACTTTACTTAACCAATTTATTCTCTCCTTTAATATTCATTTTTATATAATATTTAATCATAGCATACATTATCATCAAATACATACATTCCATCCATAAAATATATTTTCATTAAATAGCCTTATCATTTTAGAAAATTCCATTTATGTCCTCATTTCACATTTAATTCACCATTAATTCTAATGATTCTTAAACTTACACTTGGACATTTTAACATATAATAACATGCAAAACATGTCAAGACATCTCATAATTCCTTCATAAAATATCATATAACTAAGTATTCATTTTATACATCATAAAGACCATTTTTCTTGATTGCTTCAATTAAGTATATTAAATACTTTCTATGTCATATCTACCTTTAAAATGTAGTTTCTTAATCATCTTTGCATAATTTCTCATCATTAACCTTTACCTTCTATTTCATACATTAATTCCATGTAAAACATACTTTATTCAATTCATCACACATATAAGCAATGTACTAAAAATATGATAAGTTCGTGGATGTGACATATACAACAAAAATACAAAAAGGTTTATAAGAGGAATATAACAACTATATCAATTACTTATAATCTAATCATTTGTTATAATACTTTTGATAAAGAAACAAAAACAAAATCTCTAATAAGCTGAGATCTATTCTAGGCAAATGTATCACTTTCAGTACCTGTAAGTACATATGTTATACATGATAAAAAAATAAACCTCAACATTATATTGAAAATTGGCAGTGTAACATGAAAGACGAGAAAATAAAAATTCTTCTCAGTAAAAGTAAACAATTATTAAATCTCAATTGATCTTTTCAAAACTCAAATGTCAAAATTATGACACAAACTACAACAAGATCATAAAGAAATTAATAAAAATAAATCAATAGCAAAAGTATTGACATCTCTATAAAGCTGAAATACAATGCAATTCTAATTTAAAATGAAAAAGAAGAAGAAAAAAGATGTTTACTATTTAAGTAAAGTTCTTAATATTGTCAAAAATCTAAGTATTACTAAGTTTCATTTCTACATATCCTATATAACCTTTGCCTCAATTTATTCACTTCTACAAATCTTTTGTCTCGTTTCGTCTCTCTTCTTCACTTTCTTCTCTTCAATTTGAGAAACAAGAGAGAAAGGAAAAAATAAAAAAAAGAATCAAACATAGTTTTAATTAGATAAAAAACAGAAGCAAGATCATAGATCTAATTGTATTTTTCATTTTATAATATATTGTTAAATAAATATAATATGTGAGAAAGATTGAATGATGCAATTGTAAAAGCAAAAGAAATACGATATGAAATATATATTTTTCCATCATCAAATCTCAAATCTCTAATGCTTAATCTTTTCAATTGGTTTAACTTTTTAATTTCTTTAAGTTTTTTGTTGCATTTTCTTCATTTACCTTTACAAAGATTTACAAAGAAGAGTTTACGAGGAGAGAGAAAATATCTAAAAAAAAGAAGAAGAAGATTACAAAAGAAAAAGAAAAAAGAAGAAAAAGAAAAGTTATATGGATGAAGAAGAAAGATAATGGGAGTGAAAAAGAGGATGGGAGGAAAAAAAAGTTAAGAGAAAAAAGATGAAAAAAAAGAGAGATATGTGAAATTGAAGAAAAAACCATAATATGATAAGATATTGATGAAAAGTGGGTATTTTTAAAAAAAATTTAAAATGTTTTAATTTTAAAGAAAATTAGATAGATTTGAAAAAAAAATTTATTAACTTTGAATTTTTAATTTTAGTTTAATATTATAATGTGAAAAAGTGTTTTTTAAATTTATTTTTTATTTTTTAATTAAAATTGTTTAGGATTATGTTATAATTAAATAGTATAAGACTTATGTTAATCATAATTGTCATTAAATGAGTATTATTATGCTTCATCTTTCATTTGAATAAATTTCAAAGTAATTTAATTGAAATTGACATATCAACAAATCCCAATTCACTCCTTGAAATCAAATTTCAAGAATTAAAATGAAATATCTTAAAATTAAATTAATTTGTATATCCACATGAACAAAATAAAAGATCTTGCTCTTCCCTTTTGTTTCTTCTGCGTTGGACCTGTCACTTGGATTCAACATCATCTCCACATTAACCCTTTTTTATTAAACTTAATTTTTATAATATTAACTTTTCCTGTCAATCCAACGTTGTTACAGAGTTTTTTTTTATAGAAAAAACCATAAATTATCATCTTTATAAAAGTTTAAAATCCATTGTTTTGCGGACTATTCAAAACCCATTAGACTCTGGAATTCTAGAGGTTAAGCTATTTTTGATGATCAAATCGGACCTAACCAATTAATGCAGAGCCTTGCCTATATTTTCCTTCACTATCTCTGTACTTGTAATCATTACAAGTTGACAATAAGGATTACGCATGGCGATGAATCTAGCAAGAAAGACTTGGATTGGAATCTTTATGATCGTGGCCATCATATGGTGGCGACTGAACCTGGGAGCTACTGATCCACAACTTAATCTACTTGGGAAAGGTTGTAGCCAGTACAAAGCTGATCAAGTTTCGGAGTTTCTAAGAAGCGTCAACGCTACTTTGTCTGAGCTTAGAGCTCAAGTAAGTAGGAATAAGTACTTCGCCACTGCCGATGAGGCAAGAGGTTCGGCTCCGGTCTATGCGATGATTCAGTGCCGCAAATACTTGTCCAACGGTGACTGCTTGAAATGCTTCGATGCCGCCTCTTCCCTCATCAGGAATTGCTCCTCCGCCAACGGTGCTCGTGTTACCTACGATGGTTGCTTCCTGAGGTACCTACTTTCGCTATTTTTTAATAAATCGGGTTCCCCTGTGTGATTGGATGTTAAGTTCCCCTATAAAAAAGGGAATGACGACCAACTTCTCCTTTCAGCTTATAATAAAAAAGATTGATTTACTTTTAGTAATTTTTTATAAAAAATTTATATTAATATACATTAGCAATTTAAAATATAAACAATAATTTATATATTAATATAATTTTAAATAAACTTTTAGTTTTTTATTAATAAATTATTTTCAAAATTTAATTTCTATTTTGAACATTTTATTAACTTAAAATCTATTTATTATATCTAATATATCAATACCTATATAAGATATAATCTTACGATATTATTATATAGTTTATGGTAATAAACTAGTAAAGAGTCATTAAAAACAAAAAATATCATATATAAAAAATTTTAATAAAAATATTACTTTTATAATTTTATTTTATTTTCTTTTGCAATTCATTTATAAATAATTATTTATCACATAGAATAAATAATAATAATAAAAATAAAAGATATTTTATAATTATTCTAGAAATTGAATATCTTGTTTATAGATTATCAAAAGGAACTATCATAAATTATAAACAAACAAATAAATATATATATAATTTAATAAAAATAATAAATTATGTATATAATCATTTTTAAACTTTATTTTTAATATTTTAATATATGATGTTAAGTTTAGGGAATGGAATAACTTTTTTGCTTTAAAAGTGGCTGCTGCGACTAAAGTGAAGGCAGAATTTTCAGAAAATAAGATTAAAAAAAGTGAGATATATTAAAATAACTACTCCGATTAAGAGAAAAATCCTATTTTATTTTGTGATCTGATTATCAAAATCCAATGTCAGCAGAAATGGTTGCAGTTTATTATTATTTTTTTTTTGATATGATTCTTGATCATGTGAATCCAACATGGCTGCTTTTAATTTATGGATCACCTCTTTTTAAAGCCCATCTCTTGTAATGTAAACAGATACGAAAGCAACACCTTTTATGATCAAAGCACTCAGGAAGGACACTTTGGTGATTGTGGGAATCAAACAACTGCACCTCAGCCTAATGCTTATCAAGCAGCTGTGAGAGATTTATTCACAGATCTTCAAACCGCAACACCAAAAATACAAGGTTACTTTGCAGCAAGCAAGAAGGTAACCATCAGTAATGGAGAAACAGTTTATGGTGTGACTCAGTGTGTTGAAACCATCGACAAGAAAGGTTGCCAAAATTGCCTGCAAGTAGCCTATGCTGACTTGGAGAAATGTTTCACTAGTGTTGAAGGAAGGGCCACCAATGTTGGCTGTTTCGCAAGGTTCTCTAATTATCCTTTCTTTCCTGATAACCAAACAGTTGATCTTATTCCCTTCTTGAAGAACGGTGAGCTCTTTCTTAAATCTTTCTACGTATATAGGTAATCTAGCTAATTACCAAGTGGGTCATAGATATTAAGTCTAATGGGCAAAGACAATGAATGGTTAACATATATATGAGAGTGGTTATTGTTGGGGAATGAACTGACAGGAAGTTCAACAAAGAAGAAAGCAATCATAGGAGGAGTAAGTGGAGGGGTTGCTCTTCTGTTACTCTCTCTTGGTTTATGGTTTAAACTATCCAGAAAACCCACCACACCTCATACTGGTAAACATTCTCCTTTCATTTACTTTGTTACTTTCTTTCCTCAATGTATGGAGTAGCATTGTCCGATATGCGTAGAGAGTTTTTGGAAAGTGGCAGGTGGCATGTTAGGAGCAACAGAATTGAGGGGTCCAGAGAATTATAGATACAAGGATTTGAAATCTGCAACTAAGAATTTCAGCGAAGAACGTAAGCTTGGAGAAGGTGGCTTTGGTGAAGTATACAAGGTAATTTATCTTTGTACTCATTCACAAACAATCCATTACTATCAACTCTTACTATCTACATAGAATTATAGAATATTTATGATATTAATCAATTTATCCTTACTTATAAAGAAAATACATATAACCGATCTTGAATAATTCGAAACCAAGTCAAGTTGGGTTGATGTAACACCATATTCAAGATTGGTAAATATTCAAAATCACATTGAATGTACAACAGGGTGTTCTGAAAAATGGGAAGATTGTAGCGGTGAAGAAACTAAGTATAGGGAAATCCCACAGAGCAAAAGCAGAGTTTGAAAGTGAAGTGAAGATCATAAGCAATGTCCATCACAGAAACCTCGTTCGACTTCTCGGTTGCTGTAGCCAAGGTCCAGAATTCCTACTTGTCTACGAATACATGCAAAACAGCAGCCTTGACAAGTTCTTATTTGGTATATCTTCAAGCTTTCTTTTCTCTTCTTTTCATCAGTTAAGCCAAACGACTCCTTAAATCACTATACTGATTAATTTAATGATGAAAAATAGGTGAAGGGCAAGGTTGTCTAAACTGGAGGCAAAGATTTGATATAATAGTGGGGACAGCAAGGGGACTAGCCTATTTGCACGAGGATTTTCATTTGTGCATCATTCACAGAGATATTAAAACCAGCAATATTCTCCTTGACAATGATTTCCAGCCCAAAATAGCAGATTTTGGTTTGGCAAGGCTTTTACCACAGAGCCAGTCTCATCTTAGCACCAAATTTGCTGGGACTTTGTAAGTCTTAATGTGCCACTGTTTTTAATTATTCTTCTTTTCAATGTCCAACCTACTTGAAGAATCTCTCGATGATTTTTAATTTAACATAACATTTATCATCCCAACATCGAAACGAGGTGGGTGGAAAGAAGTCATGTACCCTTCAAGATAAATGAATCTACTGTTTTACAAAATGAAAAATTCTATATCAATTTTAACAGTCTTTGATAATATATAATTTGACTACTTTAGTCCATTTTTAATAGTTGAGCTCCATTGATATTAAGATGTTATGCATTAGGGGATACACTGCGCCTGAATATGCAATCTATGGCCAATTATCAGAAAAGGCTGATACTTACAGCTATGGTGTGGTTCTCCTTGAAATCATTAGTGGCCAGAAAAGCAATGAAGCAATGCAACACTCCTCTGGTGAATACCTCCTTAAAAAGGTGATGTATTTCTTTATGTTTATCAAATTTCTTGCTGTTTATTCTGATAATCACATCAACCTGCTGTCATTTTCTATACTTATTAGCTTGTTTTTAATCAATCCATTTGTAGGCATGGAAATTGTATGAGAGAGACATGCACTTAGAATTGCTTGATGAAACCTTAAACCCAGAAGAATATGAAGCAGAACAAGTGAAGAAAGTCATAGAAATTGCGTTGATGTGTACGCAGCAATCTCCATCTTCAAGGCCAACAATGTCTGAAGTTGTTGTTTTACTTAAAAGCAAAAGTTCTATGCAAATTCAGCCGCAGCTGATAATGCCATCCTTCATTGATCCAGATGAAAAGCTCCTTCAGGATACTACCACTTCTGCTTCTTCTTCTTCTGCTGCATCTAATGCCACTGCCTCCATTTCCCATTTTTCAGGTCGATAAATCTAATCATTATTTAGCTCAAAATGAAGTGTTATCAGTATCCATCACTTGAGCATTGATAGGAACTGGGCAGAATTTAAAATGACAATAAGGTGTGAAAATATTTGGATTTAAAGATAAGGAGTTGGGCCAATCCTAATCTGTTGTTTTTGATTGAATCTCAGTTGATTTATATATTGAAGCTGTCAATGTTAGAGTGGTTTGAAATGTCAGGAAATGGAAGCCTGAAAGGATTCTGTCGGTTTTGCTGAAATCTGCAAACTAGTGGAAATGGCAGGCACTTTCCTCATCTTTTGAAGCTTAATAATACACAGAAAGTCTAGCTGTTTATGATTCTTTTGCATGCAAATTATAAATATAATATAATATAAATAATTTGATATTTTAAATTAGATAAAAATTAATTAATTTTGTTAATAATCATATTTGATAGTGGATATTGATTATAATGTTTTTCTTCCTTAATCACCACCTTCAAATGTCTAATTCATTATTTTCAATATTTGGAGGCTTAAATCCTTGTTACGAGTTATGATATTTGATTCTATACGTAATATAATAATTATATAAATAATTGATTATTTATTAATTAATAAAATTATTGTGATAATAAAAATATAACGATGGTTTATTTAAAAATATAATAATTCAAATATATTTTATTATATAGATAATAGTTAATATATTTTTTAATTATCTAAATAATATAATTAAAAATATAATATAACATATAATTAAATCTAATTGAATATCATCTAAATTAAAAATGACATAGAATACAAAAAAAATAAAAGCGCCATCAATTATAATTTTTATTTTTACTTGCAATATTTGTTGAAAAATAAAAATTTTAATATAAAAATAGATTAGATTAAAAATGCTTCTGATATGATCATCTCTAAATTTAATAATAATTACGAAATAATTTAGAAATCATAAGCATATGAAAGAACACGTGCATTGGAAAAGCCACTTTTGGAAGTGTAACAGTCAAAACGCTGTCTAAAAAGCTAGTCAACTCCAATCCTTAAGCCGACCAAAACGACAGCCATCCCCAATACCATACATATATACATAGATTTCTTCTGTATTAAGTAATATTCATGTTCAATTGAGAAAGCCGTATTTAATTTCCTTTGGGATTTCTTTGCCAGATTAATCTTTCTTCAACCGTCGAAAGGCTGGAAAATTGAAGCGTTACATCCGGAAGATGGCTGGAACTACACCTGTGATGGAGGAATTTGACATAGCCATGGCGGAAGCAATGATACTAGAGAGAATAAGCAATGGAGATATCGAACTGGCGGAACTGCTCGAGCAACCGGACAATCTGAGAGCAAGAAAACGTGGGTTGGCGAGATGGAGGGCTGGAGCTGAGAAAAGGGAATTTGAAGAGGTTTTAATGGAGGTAGAGCTTGGAGTTATGGTTAAACTAGGAAGAATATTAACGAAGTTTAATGATGAAGAAGACCCTGTGGTTAAGGGATTGAAGAGTGTAGTAATTGTTGATGAAGATGGTGAGAGATGTGGAATTTGTTTAGAAGAGATGAAGCAAGGAGATGAAACTAAAGCTATGGATTGTATGCATAGGTTTCATCCTTCCTGCATGGCGCAATGGCTTAGAAGTCAGAAGAACACTTGTCCATTATGCAGATACCAGTTCAATGGTTTGTCTTAGTAGGATTCTGCCATTAATGCAAGGATTGGAACCTCTATTAGTGTATTAATGTCATAAAGGCGATGCATGGATTGGTAGAATGTCCATTTAATCAGATATGATTAGATACTGTTTACCATTAACAATCATGAATTGAATCCATCTCGAACGGGAGAATTTCTCCCTGAAGCGGGGACAAGACAAGGACACCGATCATACTTTCTGCCCTACCTGAATATATATTTTTTATTTTAAATATACATTGAATATAATGTTTACTAATAATATATAGATATAGTGGGATTTATCCCTGACCCACCATCGTTGTGAAGGCTGTTAAGAAAGATCAAATTAAATGAAATTAAACTTGTGCATGGTCAATTACACTGTCAAACGATTTGAAACATCAGAGAGGTACAATTTCCAAATGTGGAAATGCAAGTCAGTCATTGATGGTAGCCTGCGAGAAGAAACTGTAATTCACTGATGATGCAAAATGGTGGCAGGTTTCGTCAGGGCTGAGCTGAATCATAAACCAAAGAGAGAAAGAAGGGAAAACAAATGTGCTATGCATTTGCTTTATGAATTTACAGGACAGCTGCTTTCTCAACAAGAGTCGGCTAAGAATATACATTTCTCACCCTGCAAGCCCTGCACCATAACTACAAAGGGCTCATCTGATGCACCAAAGCGCTACTCCCCGACAATTTACAAGAATAGTGAGATGGTGAATGCATTAGTAAGCAACGTAACCATAACCGAATCGGTATGGATAAAAAATCAAAGCCATGAAACATATTTATAAAAAATGGTTAAAAGAAATGAGATCACACTCACTCAGATCCTACTGGTTCCCTTTTCTCCTAACTGCATTTGCTTCTATAAACTCATCCAAAGGGATCGCAGCCAGATTGCCTCCCAGTAAGATGAGCTGAAAAATGAATTAACAGTTTATCCACAGGGATGGTGTTAGAAATTATTTACTAAGTGCTAGGGAGCCAAATCCTCGCTCCCAACACCAACACTAGACTTGTCTACCATGCGCACATTGTACTGTTCATATACCCTTGCTCGGTTCTCTGACCACCACTGTTCTGCTTGTTTCTCGCTGAATCGCTTCCGACTGCAAAGTATTCCAAAATTAAACAGAAAGTTCAAGAAAACATAGAGAAAAAGCCAAAAGATACAAAAAGAAAGTAAATCAAATTGCATTGGTTCAATAACTCTATGGGCTCCATATCTAGACATCAAGCTTAAAAATACAATGTCTTGTCATATCAATGAAACTTCACAAACAAAACAAAGGAATTATGTATAGGAAAACAAATGTTTCGTTACAAGTAGGGAGACAGGACTACGCACTTTCCTCCTATGTAAACCCTGTCCCAGCTCAGTACCCGCATGTAGATAGTGTAGCTGACTCACATTGACTAAAGTAAAACAGCACCCACTTGAGTACTTATAAAATGGTATAACAATGGACAACACGACTTGCTTTCAAGACTTGTAATATTATTACAGCAGAAACTTAATTTTTTAAGATTGTAAAAATTGATAGATCTAGTATCCAAAATGATTAGAGTGGAAGACAAAAGATACAGCAGACTCTAATTTGATATAGAATTGAAGCATGATTTAGTTAAACTTCATTTAGAGGAAAAGAGTGAATCAAGATGATTGAGTGACCTCGTGTCTCTCTAAAGATGATTGAGTTTAGTTGAGCATTAAACTTGATTACAAAAATGTACCTGAAGCGCACTCGTTTAAGATCCTTGACACCACCTGGCAGGGAGGTAAGTGTTATGTAAACCCCAGGTTCATCTTGTTCAACCCATTCAGATTCATGGTGTGATTCAGCATCCTTTGTTCTGCTTCCATTTCTAATTGTTGCCTCCGAATGGCTTTGTTTGTCGTGCCCCAAATTTCGAGCATTTATGGTGGTTGAACCATTGGAGAACTGACTGTTTAATCCATTTGCTTCTGGTTCTTGGAATGCTATTTGACCATTCAGGCAATCAGCTGTAGGACTAGAAATATCATTTGAAGCAGGGGTTGCGCCAAATGAAGTAAAAGAAGGTGCTTTTATGTTCCTGGCTGCACCTACGGGAAGCCTTTCAGCCATGTCTTTTAACTATGGAACATAAACAAAAATGAATATCAGAATAGAATCCCCCATAATGTGATCTTAAACAACTTGGTATAAATTAAAAATAATCCAACTAGGAATTGTTTAAGCTTTTTTATGACTTTCCTAGGCAAACCAGAGAATTTCAGCTACATTAAACAAAAATTAAAGCACATGGTTAATTTTAAAAAAGGCATCCCAACGTAGATACCACTGTTTATGCAAATTCAAAGCAAATATTTGACAAAAGAAAACTCAAATCCAATTTTGGAAACACTACAGGTAATAACCAAACAGAACAGAATTCAACACCATAGTTTGTGCATTATCGTTCTAATGAAAGTCCAATCAATCCATCTTACTTGGGCAGTCAGCGACTTGATCACTTCCTTTGCTGCCTTGCATTTAGCAGTCTCTTCACCAGCAATCGCAATTGCTTCCTTCAGCTGTTTAGATGTCGTTTCCAACTCAACTTCTTGAAGTTGGGCTTTGTGAGTAAGACTCTCCACCTAATAGAGAAAGACTGATTAAGGCACCAATCACTTTATATTTGTTCATTAATTAAATTATATATAGAAGGATGCTTTAGACCCAAATGTCCATTCAAATCTCTATGCCATTCTACGAAACATTTTCAGTTAAAGCTACTCATTGGTTCCATTTTATGTTTAAACAGGAATACGACTTCAGGAACAGCAATACACCTAGCGAACATGGCAAGATGTTAGCAGCCTATGAAATTAGATCAAGAAACTAGACTGTTAACTGCTTGAGCTTTGGCTCCAACATTATTTGAAGCCTGAAGCATAACCTAACCATGTGCTTAAGCTTTCAAAAAGGATGCATTGAACTATTGATCATGATGAAATTAGTTCTCTAGTTTCCACAAGCAATGAGCAGATGGGAGCACCGTTTGACCTCCAATTCAGACTGAAGTCCCGAACTTGATGAGGTATTTACATAAAATTAATAAGATAATAAGGTAACCATGAATAAGAGAAAGAAAATGATGTGACACTGTCAGTTGTCAATAGAGCATTAACATTCCAACATAAACAGTTGTTTAAGTGAAACATATTGGTCAACACAATTTATAAGTCTTTTTCTTCTGATTTAGTTGTGACAAGTTCGCCTAGCCAACAATTCCCAGAAAGGATTTTTCTGTTCTTTCCTAATTACTGAATATGCAGTCAATTTATCAGAATGGTTCAAGGTTATCAACTGCGTTGAGGTTCTCATGAATACTAACACCAAGAACAGTGAACAAAATGCCATGTTTAAGGTTTAGAAACCTGATAAATCTGAAGGACAACCACATCAAACCAATGATAAAGTCAAGGAAAAGTAAATTCAGATAGTCTTGTATTCAATTCCTAATTGGAAAACACTAAAGTCAACTGACGTTCTTTTCATTAAAGAGTAAACCCAGTCTGGGAAAAATCATCAAAACATATGATGTGGGACAATTCTTTTCATCACTTTGTCAAAAAAAGAAAAAAAGAATTAAAGGATTTAGATCGATATGCAAATCTGAAAATAGACTGATACATGGATTAGACCCACGGAGACTCCAGTAAGATTCATACTCATATCCAGTAAATAACAATGATACTTTCTGCTCGTACTCTTGATCATTACCTAAATGAGGATTCAACCAACAAGATTTAAATGTCCTTTCCTTGGTTCATTTCCTGTTTTTGTTGCAGGCAAAACCCAGGAAACACTTCTTGAATGTGGTCTTCCCTGATTTGAATATTTAGCATTGAAGAATCTCACATGGAACAAAGATGCGAGGAATTTCAATAGTTTACAAGAGCCTAAGATGGTCAAATGATCGGACAATCTTGTACTTGTGTTCAAAGATCTAAATTGGGTTATTACAAAGTTTAGAACCATTTGTGGACCTAGGACCTCTAAAATAGGCTTAGGTGTTTGATAAACATTCGGGTGAAGGTTCATATTAACTGATAACTAATCCAGATCGGTTATGCTTGACAATGAAAGTTGAAGGATCCTCCATGGAAAAAAACATGAGGAATTTAAGTGGACTTAAGACCTCTAAGATAGATTTAGGTGTTTGATGGACTTTTAGGTGAAGGTTCATATTAAGTGACAACTAATCCAGATCAGATATATTTAAGGGGAAATTTTAAAGAATACTACATGGAAAAGATGTGATGAGTTTAAGAGGTATATAAATAGAGTAGGTTGGTATTTAGTGCAAGCTAATTGATTTTGTACAAGATAGATACCAACCCCATTTATGCTCATTATTGTTAGTTTGGCCTATGGAATTTTTACATTTGGTAAATAAATATCCATATTAGATAGAATAATTAAGCAATTTCCCTAGCATTCTTCTTGAAGCCCTCGTACTGCCAAACCTTGATAAGCAAAAAGGATACTTCAAAACTTGTCTCAAAATTAATTTTCAAAATTTTTTCCAGCAACTCATTCTTATTATCCTTGGCCTTCTTTAATGTAAACTTTTACTCAAACCAAACAATGGTCCTTCCCGTAGCTTTCCTATACCCCCGAAAAATTTTCTACTCTTAAATAAGAGAAGCCTATAGCACGAAGCTGGTTCAGAATTGAAGGTCAATGAAAAATAACCAAGTAGAAAAAGAACTAGAATCTGCTAATTATAGCCAGTAACAGAGAAACTATTAGGAAACTACACAACTATGGGCTGTTATATATCTGCAACAAAAATCTTAGTATTATGCTAATGTGATGATAATTAGCAGATAGATATGGCAAAAGAAACATTTATTTTTTTCGTCTGCTTGCTTTCATGCATTTAGTGATGAAGAGAAGTTAGAATGTGGAAAATAAAATAACGCTAAGAAGGTTATATATGAAGCGGAGAAAGTGCAAACCTGTGCTCTCAATTTAATAACCTGCTGACTAAGGGTCTCATTTGTTCTTTTAGCATCATCTACAACAAGTTTCGGTGAAGTTAGTCCACCCAGGGTTGGTGTTGGGGTTGTTGAGCGAGGTGGGCTCGGTCGTCTTGATATTGGTGATGTTGCTCTGGAAACAATTCGCGATCCAGGAACAGAAGCTGAGAAAAATTTTTTGGACGAACCAAATATAGGATTAAAAGATTTTGAAATATTAAGAGCTCCCCGTTGGGAGCCTCCATTGGGAACAGGTGAAACACGACTACTATTGAATTCCAGCTTCTTATTTCTCTTAGATTTACTTTCTGCATGTTTCGAGGATTCCATTGATGGAAACATAGCAAGTTGTGCACGAGATCTAGAATCCAACTTCTCATCTTTATCAATGAACTCATTAGACCCATGATTGACACTACCTCTCCTGCTCATAGAAGAATGTGATGAAGCATCAGTTTCCATCGCTTTCCGTAACTTACAATAGCAATTATCACAGACACGATATGGTTTGTTGGGATTTGGAGCCATAGAAGCTTTAAGAGACTTTTTGCTGCTGCATGAATGACAAAAAACTAGTCCACAATGATAACAGTTGTGACGTTTCCTTTTGAAATTAAATGGAAGACGGCAACCTGAACAAATAGACTGATCAATACCAGAAACCAACTTATGAAGGCAGATAGCAGCAGTAAAATTAATGCCACAAGCAACACTTTTCACTTGCTTGTCTTTCAAGGCTTCTACCAGTGACGGTAAATTTCTATCATCAGTATCCCCATGACCTAATCGTCCATTTGCACCTTTGCCCCAGGTATAAACTTCGGTTTTTGAAGTTAAAACTGCAACGTGATAAGCACCACAAGCAATCTCCTCAACAAAATTCTTAGAGAGCTTCCCTTCAACACGGTTGGGGAGCTTTCCATCAGCTTGGGGGTTTCCTAGCTGGCCATAAACAGGACTGCCCATTGTGTAGACACGGCCTGAGGTTGTAAGTGCAACCGTAAGACTGTGCCCGCATGCAACTTGGCAAAAGTTGGGGTCAACAAGGGCAGCAACACATGTAGGAACTAGTTTTGCTTCCTTGTCAGCATGCCCAAGTCTACCTTTATCTCCATCTCCCCAAGTGAAAAGTTTCCCTGAAGAACAATTGCTTGAACTGGAATTCCCAACCATGACTTCTACAACTGCAGCAGTATGCCAAACACCACAGGCTGCTCTAACAGTGCGGAGACCTTTGAGAGATTCCACTTCCCGAGGTACAGAAACACTTCTTCTATCACCATGACCCAGAACACCAAATGTACCATCACCAAAAGTAAACAATTGCCCAGCAGAGGTTACAACTGCCGTATGCCAGGGTCCACAAGATATAGATGAAACATGTATGCCTTCCAATGGGCCATTCACTCTTCTTGGGACCCAGTGACTTACTTCGTTTCCATGTCCAAGAAGACCAAAACTGTAAGTGCCATCGCCCCAAGTGTACAAATCACCAGAAAGTGTTACAGCACAGGTATGGTTTTCACCACATGCCACAAGTTCAATATTTGTATTACTGAGGGAATTGATAAGCTTTGGATGCAAGACATCAGAATCTACACCATGCCCAAGCCTGCCTCCTGATTCCTCCCCCCAAGAGAAAATTTCTCCTTGTTTGGTAACCAAGGCTGCATGTCTTCCACCACAAGCTATATTCTGGACATCAAGTACCACAGTAGATTCCAAGGCTTTTGGCAATAAGGAGTCCATTTTTCCACCAAAAGTACTTCCTACTCTATGAGCTCCACCCCCTAGGACACCATCTCCTGTCCCTTCCCCCCAAATAAAAACATCTCCTAAGGCATCACCATCATCATGACCAGAACCTTGGCTAGATGAGCTAACAGCACTAGACATGCTAACTCTAAAGGCATCCATTGCCGTTGACTTCATATGACCATGTACACTATCTGATCCTCCAGATGACAATGAATGGACAGAAACACTAGCAGAATCTGAAGGGAAAAATACCTTGGGAGGGACAGCATATAATATCACATCTGACAATGCCTTCTCAAGACCATTTTTAGGGGGGCTGTCATAAGGACTTTGAAGGCGGAGGTCTCTGTCCTGAATTCAAGACAAATAAAACCTCAAAATTTGCATTAATCCTCAGATCAATGGAGAAAGATGACAGATTAGGATAAGGATCATACTTTTTGCAAACTTTCGTTGCTACCAAATGGGGAATTTAGAGGAGAACTTCTACGGGTGTATGTCCTAGGACTGGCTGCTTCAGATGGAATTCCATCACTCCTTGATTCTGTTCTCCATTTTCTGTGATGACTGCGCATAATTAATGCTTTTAAACCACTAAACCATACCTCAGCTTCACCTTTATCTTTGCAGATCTGGAAAGATTGGACCAGAAAATTGAATAAACTCTGAATGAGAAAAGCTATGACAGTAGTTTACGCAGGAGATACTGCTTGAGGACAAAAAACGTACAGAAATAAAATCATGAAAACTTTCAAATTCATAAAATGAACATAAAAGTACAGGTCTGAGAGCAAATGGCTAAAGAAAGTGCAGTCTTACCAAATCCAGTGATCTGTCACTATATATAAGAGAAAATGATTGGTACTCCTTCTCAGGCCGTGGATACCTTTGAAAGATTGGCTGGAAAATGGCAATGTTTGATCAGCGCATAACAAAAACACTTGTATGAAAACAATTCAATCTAAAAAATATGAAGCATAGAACTATTTAACGAGCACATAAAGCCATGCATAAGATATCATTTAGCATTTGCAAGAAAAACTTGTGAAGTAATTTTAAGATATTGGACTGGTGATCCTAGCTCACAAGTCTACGGTTGGAGGTGCTGGACTAAAACTATATAGTTAATATGGAGGATGAGCAAGAGTGACACTACTTTGGCAGAAACAGTGATACTCCTATAAATGCAGTAAATAGAATCTCAGTAGTAAGATGTGCAGATCCATAACTCAATATATACAACACAGTTTTACTTAAAAAGAAAAATATATGCTAGGCAGTTAGACCAACACTGATTACCCTATCAAGACTCCATTTCTACTGGATCAGAGACCTCCCTCACGATGCTCGTCGGGTCGGGCGGTGGGGGCCCTTGGGGTGAGGGCATCACCTTTTTTTGGTACCAAGATCCAATTTCTAATGATTTGACCATTTTACCCAGCTGCATCTAGATTAGAAGCAGAGGAATCTAGATCAACATAATTTATATATCAATATTCATACATATAAGCTTCTCAAAGCATGCTAATGATATCACATCATCGCTATAAAATATATTCAGGGGAAACACAGAAAGATTTAAGAGACCAAACATTAAAACAAATAAATTCCCAAGTTGCAGACAAATAATTCCAATACAGGACACATAATAATATCATTTAATAGCTTAAATATCACACATACAGTGCGTTGCCCGGATATAATTCTAGATACATGGCTTAGTCGAAGATGTTTCTCCTCCTTTCCAGAGAACCATATCAGAACCGATCCATCCTGAAAAGCAACTAAAAACATCACCAACTTCTAGCAGGAAGAATATAATTCAGTGACAAGCTTATTGAAATAAAGGAAAATACAGCATTACAGATTATATATAACTAATATTCACCACAGTAACGCACATGGTGTACAATAAATTTGTTAACAAGAAAACATCAAACTAGCAATTGATAATTAAACACTTGATTGTACAGAAGGCTCAACCAAAAACAAACATTTAAGACATTCTATATACCCTATTGCATAACAAAAGGACTGAACACTGTGACATAATACAAAATCTCCACCACAAGAACTCGATGCAAATACATGTAACTCTCTTTTCATTTAGCTAACATACGGCAACAAAAAGAAGGCAAAAAATTGCACTATCTAAAGAAAGCTTACGTTTGAAAGACGGAAAGGACAAAACTTGGGTTTGCCCCTTCTCCCATATTTGAGTAAGTACGCCCCCTTCTTTAGAGCAGTGATGGCCTGTTGTAAACATCAACCAACAGCCTAACTTAAGCTTATTCAGCACATTTGCTAATGGTGAATAGAGATATAGCTTAAAACTTTGCACAATTTAGTAACTAACAAATCAGGATTTTTCTTTTTCTAAAATAACACTCAATATTACAATCAAAAGAAACAAATTTTCGTAAATCAATGTTAAAAATAATAGCCACAACATAAAAACAATATATATACATGTATATATATACCTGCTCAATGTCTCTTTCAACAGGGCCAGTTCTACTAAGATCCGAGGCCATTCTATCAGTTCGCGACATCACCACCACCACTAGATTAACACCATTTACTTATTTATTTACTTATTCTCATCTCTTAACCATCACCATCAACAAAATACTCATCCAACAAACTCTCGAACCCTAACGGCAATTATGATGATAAATTCACCTCCAAATCCACCATCAATCAAAATCACTTGCCATTTGACTCACAACTAGTTCAATTTGCAAGACCAAGCATTAACCAGACTACCCAATTGACTGACTAACCAACAGTAATCCTGAGCTTGAATACTGATCCAATTACTGATAATCAACAAGAAAGAGCAAACTTGAGTCTCCAGGAAGTCGTTGAGAGCTTCGAAATTGTGCTGTTTGGATGTGGAGAAAATGAAGGAAAATCAGACTTGTTAAAAAAAAATAAAAGAAAAAGATATAAAAGATCAAAATCGTGTCATCTGCTAAGAAGTTTGTTAAAGTACAAATGACAGAGAGACAGAAAATAAATTGAAAATAATATTAAATAATATCATTAATTATTGGAAAAGGAAAAAAAAAAAAAGAGTAAAAGCTTCTATTGTGTCTATTGGTGCTGGAGACGAAGAACCGGCCGTTTTGGTTGGACCGGCGGTTTTATTTTGCTTCCGAACCGTCGGTTTCAACCGGATTTTCTGGTCCAGTTGTAAAAACCAATTAATCTTCATTTTAAACCGGGTTTGACCCAGAACCACCAAACGAATGATTATAGTTTAAACTTAAAAAAGAAAATTGGAAACGGATGGAATCTTGACTAGTTTAAAAATCATATTATTTTTTGTAATTAAATTAATTAATTAATATAATTGATATTTTACTGTTAATAATATTTTAATCTAATGACATGATTGCTTTTTCAAATAGTTATATGTTGGAATATTTATTATTCAAAAAATTTATATCAATTTAGTAAAACTATAGATATTATTGTATTAAAAAATTAAAAACCACTCTTTTCCTTTGTTAAATTAAATATATAAATAAACAAATAGATAATTTTAGGTAATTATTAAAAATCAGTTTAATATTGAATTTCATCATTTTAATTTGAAAAGCACAAGAAAAAGATATATGCTTCTATGCAAACAAGATCATGTGCAAGGTGGCTTGTTGGAATTTCACACCACATTCCTCTATCCTTTTTAATTCCATTGATTATCTAAATAAATATAAAAGAGCAATTTTGATTTTTAATAAAACTTCAGCTAACTTGTCAAATTTATCAATCAGTTAGTATAGTTCCAGTCAATTTATTTTTTTTAATTTTCTAATAAAATATTCACATTTTGTTAAAATTAATTTGAAAGTGAGGCTAAATTTACAATCATAACTTATTTTTTAACAACTTAAAATATTTATTCAAATTCAGAAAAACAAATAAATAAATAAATATAGAGATTATTTCATTTATGAGAATGTAACTTTATATCAATTTTTTTTTTAAAAAATAACATAAAGATTATATATTGGAGCCTAAAATATGTTGATATGTTCATTGACATATTTCTGGTCGACATCTACTTCAAGATTCCTTCTATTTAAATGAATTTTTAAAAATTGCCAATTAAATTATTCTTACTTTATATTTAATTATACCTTTTTTGGAAGAAGATTTACATGTAATCTTGGTCTTTCTTTCTGTTGTGTTTACAAGAATTTCAATCAATAATTTCTATGCTTACATTCATCAATTGATGCAAGTTCTATATCCTCATTTTGTTACAAAATATCAACAACTACATAATATGTAAACACATCGTTAACTACTATATTTTGTATTCTAAAACTTTCAGCTGTTTATATGATTTATGGAAATCTTATTATGATTGATTGAGCCTCAAAATGTCATGTTTTATTCCCACAAACCACCCATTATAGCATAGTTTAATTGTTAGAATAGTTGATTTGTGTACATTTTATATTTTGCAGGTCAAAATGATGAGTTTTAGGAAAACGTGCTCAAATGGGAGATTTTAAAGCTTATTTAGATTTTGGAGTTTTTGGACATTACTTGCGAGCATAAGACTGGACAAAATGACTTGTCAGAGTTATGTTTTGGGGAGTTCAAGGAAGAGAAAGTTAAGGCAAACTCAAATTCCTGCGAGCTGGAAGCTGATAAGGCTTGCGGGCATAAAAGACACCAAAATGACAACACTTGGCCAATTTTGGAGATTGGACGAGGATGAGTTTTACTTAGACTTAATCTCCTAGAGTTGGATGAAAAAGTGATTAGGAACAATTCAAACTCTTTTATCTTAGGATTAGGATTATTAATTATTTATTTTTATTTATTTTATTATTTTATTTACCTTTTATAAATAGGAGCATATTCCTATGTAGAAGGGATTCCGAATTTTGGGTTCCTAACCTTTGGTTCTAAATATTTGTTCTGAGTGTTTTTAGTTTGATTTATTATTCTTAATTAATTCTAGTTTTTATTTTATTTATGTTTAGTTTTATTTCGCCAATGATGCAAGGCTAGACGATTATTTTTCCCAATTGGAAGCAATTCAAGTTATTCGTTAATGATTATGTGAGATCTAAATGATCCTAATTCCATTAGCAAAGCACTATTATCTTTAACTCTGAGTCGCATAGAACCATTGTTGTTCTTAGTGTATGTAAATAAGGCATGTTGCATGTCTCTAAGTTCTAGCATATAGCTAAGCAGGTTGTTTGATACGGAAAAGTCACTCAACTTACTGAAGTGGTAAAGCAGGATGCTATTCTTGTTACGGTATGCGGTAGTACTTCTGTGGGTTAGAGGATCTAGTTTAAACATGAGGAATGTTGGGTCGCAACTGTTAACTAGAGTCCGGTCTTCCTAATTCCTAATGCAATTTTAGGATAACTTGTGAGAATCTATTTCCACCTTATCTATCCTAGGATTATAGGCATTTCATGTCACATCCTCATTTTTGACACAAAAATAATTCTTAATTCATGAAATTAAGAATAGTTAAAAGTATATCGGGATTAAGAAATGATGAGAAGATGATTTTAGAATAAGTTCATTGAGCGTGTAAAATTAAATTGAGCAAT